>CM076579.1:1495752960-1496007993 GCA_034641835.2 Pinus albicaulis | reverse complement strand
TTGAAATGTCGTTACTTGGGGAACTAACATTATTTCTCGACTTGCAAGTGCATCAAACTGCAGATGGTATATTCCTATCACAAGAAAAATATCTTAAGAAAATTCTGAAGAAGTATGGCATGGAAGAATGCAAACCTGTAAGTACACCAATGATAACCGGATGCAATCTCAGTTCTCATGATGATTCTCCCACGGTGAATCAACCAAAATACAGATCAATGATAGGAAGTCTACTTTATCTCACTGGGACTAGACCAGACATTATGCATGCAGTTGGGATTGTTGGACGATTCCAAGCTAATCCAAGAGAGTCTCACCTTCAAAGAAATTTGTCAAAAGGATGTTCAAATATCTTGAGGAACTCAAGACTTTGGTCTATGGTATCAAAGGATACGCGTCTTACTCTTCGCTTGCTTGCTGCGATGCGAGATTGGGTTGGAAGTGTTGATGATTGGTGAAACTAGTGGTGGTGCATTCTATATGGGACCCCGGTTAGTATCTTGGTTCAGCAAGAAGCAAATTCTATTGCCTTATCTACGACGAGAATATGTGTTGTCCTTGTTGCACTCAACTCCTTTGGATGATGCAAACCTTACCGTTTTCAAATCAAATGTACACCTCCTGTCCCATTAAGTGTGACAATACAAGTGCCATCGGTATTTCAAACTCAAAGAATCCTGTTATGCATTCAAAGACCAAGAACATTCCCATCAAGTATCACTTCTTACGTGAACAAGTGCTTGAGCAAACCGTGAAGTTGGAGTATGTTCCCTCCAAAGAGAAAATTGCTGATATCTTTACGAAACCTCTGCCCAGGGAAGCGTTCGAGTATCTAAGACAGAAGCTGGGAGTGTTCTCTGCCAGTCAAAAGAACAAATCTCCATAAATTTAGAAGATGGCATTGGATACGCGGGTTTCTTGAAACACAGTCGCGTATATATGCGAGTTCCTGCACAGAAAACCACGTATGTTTGGTTGCTGGCAATTTTTGGTTGGTTCAGCTCTCTTCAGCACAGATGCAGTGCTGTTTGGTATCTCTGATACTTTTTGGTATCTCTCGTGGTGTTCGAGTTCTCATAATTCTGTTTCTAATGTTTTGATGAAGATGCCTTGATGATTTGTTGGTGAAAGTGTTCAGGATGCACAAACTAAGGGGGAGCCTTAGTCATATGAAAAGGATGCATGGATGCATCGATTCAGGGGGAGCATTAGATTTGCTGAGTATAATGCATTATGATGGTTTTGTTATATGATCTCTCTTGAGGTCTTCTTGGTATTGGTTATGAAAAGTCATATTTGTATTTTTGATGAAAAGGTCATGTGGAGACCCATGTTGTAAAGTTGTAATATTCAGTCATGTAAGGACTTGTCAATTTTGTAAACCCACTTGGTTGGGTAGCTGAATTGAAATGTGTAAACCCACTTGGTTGGGTACTTGAGTCTCATATGTAAATCCACTTGGATGGATCTTTGATGTAAGTATGAGTCATTGGTGATAGGAAAGTCATAGAGTCATATACTTCATTGAAGAATATGTTTGAAGATTCAGCATGAACTCAGGGGGAGCTTGGTCACTTCAGTACATCTCAGATCTGCAGAACGCTTCTTCCACATGAGGAGAAAAGGGGGAGAGTATGTTGGTTTTGATCCGCCCTTTTCCCTTGATGTAAAAGGGGGGGAGTGACATGGTGTTTGAATGAAGAATGGTGTCAAAAATGGAGAAAGTGACATGGTGTCCTTGTGATTCTTAATGTACCTATCTGATGTGGTAACCAAACACCATCGTGGTTGCCATCAAGTCCAAAGGGGGAGATTGTTGGCAATATGATGCAGAGTGTTGTCATTGATGGCAACCCACTGAATGAAGATGAAGACATGCGACTGTTGACATATGTTGTCCTTGATGGCAATCCACCGGATGAAGTTATTCTTGTCTTGATGGACTTGGTAAATGATGTAAATCTGATGTGCAATGATGTTTGTTAGCAATATGATGCTGAATGTTGTCCTTGAATGGCAACCCATTTGATGAAGATGATGGCAAGTTGTTCTTGATATAATATGTTCTTGATGAAGTAAATCTGATGTATCTACAGTGAGTATAGAAGGGAATGAAGAAAGAAGTTCAGCATGTGCTAAATCTATGGTGAAAAGAGTATGTCTCAAGGCATACGCGGATATGTCTAGGGGAAGTCGCGTATGCACGCGGGAAACAACGTGCCATGTCGCGTATGGGTAAAAGCGCTCAAAAAGTGCAAAACCAGGGGCCCGTGGTATTGAAGGCTCATGGTATTGTTTTGGCTCATGGTATTGAAAAAGGGGCCCGTGGTATTGAAAAAGGATAAACCTATATAAGGAGAAGAAATTCATTGTGCATATCACAAGATTTCTTGCAAGATGTCTGAGCTTGAATGAATACTTCTCTCTGAAGTAGATCTGAATGGAAAGGGTTACACTTGAAGATAAATCTGAATCTATGATGCACCTATGAAGAAATGATGAAGTTGGATATCTAGATCTGAAATGTATTTTATATCTGCTAGATCTGTTTATAGAAGGCTTAGATCTGAGATGAGGCAAACATCTGTCTGATGTAAAGGGTTGAATCTGAACTGAATGTCTGATCTGAAGAAGTATGCAACTCTGTAATGGTTGAAGATCTATACGCTACTTTGCCGCAGAAGAAGCGCGTATATACGCGGCTTCGCTGAAGAAAAAGCGCATATGCGCAATCAAATTTGCCCTATAATAAGTACTGAAGTATACGCTCTTTGATGTGGACGGAAGCGCGTATATACACGACATCAGTGAAATGAAAGCGCGTATGCAAACTAGGGTTTGCTGAAGTCTGTGGTAAGAAATTTCTGATCTGTTCTGCTGGTTTTCTGATATCTGTCAGTGAGTTATATGTATCTGTTTCATGGTTGACTGTACTTAAAAGTATGGAAAGGGTCCAGTTTGAAAATATGATGAAATGTGGCCTGCAAGTTGTGTTCTATTGAAGTTGTTGGATCCAGTGTGAAAATTGATGAAACGTGGTCCAAGGTGGTGCTGAGGGTTGTAGCCTTCAGTCAGGGGGTCGTAGCTCCCTTCCCGGTGAGGCTGGTAAACGAGATCGGGGGGTCGTAGCTCCCTTCCAGGAGAGGCTGGTAAACGAGTCAGGGGGTTGGAGCTCCCTTCCAGGAGAGGCTGGTAAACGAGCGCAGGTGGGTGCCTGCGTGCTGGTCAAGTCTGCGCCAGCACATATGTTGTAAGATGTTTCCTCTATAATAAAATATTGAAGGCTGAGCAACTGCAGCGGTGGTTTTCTCCCGACTTGGGTTTCCACCTAAAAATCCTGGTGTTCATGTGTGATGCTTTGTGTGATGGTTTATTCTGTTCTTACTGCACATGTTTACTATTTAATGAATATCTGATGAATAAATGATGGAATGGTTTAATTGAAGAATTAATGACATAATTAGTTCTCTGTGTATACGCGAGTTTAATAAAGGGTATCCGCGTATATACGCGAGTCTTCTTCAGGAAAGTAGCGTATGGGTTTTGAAGTAAAGAAAAGTAAAAAGTTTTGAATATGCTGTAAATACTGATTCACCCCCCCTCTCAGTATTTTTCCCAACATAGGTAAGGAAACTCATACCATACATCATCCACGATGTCCTTCACGTGGATATGAATGTTATGAAATGTATCCTTAAAGTCATCTACCATCTTGTATTGCTCATACAGAGTGGGAGATAGGCACATATTTGACTGTACCACCTGATATAAGCTTGCATCATATAGAACCCAAAATATCTTGTTCTCCTTCATGCACAGTGGGACAGAGGAGTTCCAAAGGGTTGCGTATCGCGCAACTTTGCATATCGGTTCTGTAAGTTCAGGGAACTGGGTATCTTTGGGGGTTTTCCACCCAATGAGTGCGATTAACAACAAGAACCAAGCATACTTAAATTTATTTCCCTCCGCCTGGACTTTGCACACATTTTAAATAAAATCCTTCTAGAGATACGTGCACCAATTGTATATGAATCCTTTTTCGCACCTCCCAGCTAGTGCAATCACGTGCGTGGGAACTTCCTTTGGCCGACACTTGTGCATAATATTTCAAGCCAAGATTATCGTGCCAAAATGGAATACAGGGTCGTTAATCTCTTTTACCATGAATCCCTGGGATTTTCCCGTGACATCATACTTTTTCTTGATTTTGTCCATAAGCGCTTTCCCTCCGAAATCAGCCATAGGGCCAGCCCCACTGTTTGGAAATCCTCATATTCTGTGAATGAGTTCTCCATCAATTAGGATGTGCTGTCCTAGCCAAAGCACATCATCATGAACCAATTCCAATAACTTCCTGACGCAGATATAATTAATGGGGCTCCACCCAAAATGAGGGATTTGCAAGAGATTGAGCAGGCCTGCCTTATGCAGACTGAGCATTTCTCTTTTTGGTTCGAGGTGCACTAGACCTCCGATATAGGGAACTGGATCAAGATAAAGTTATGGCACGAGCTCTAGAAAATTTTCTACATCTATGTTGTCCTAGTCATCAAATCACAGCTGTGGGATTTTAGCAAACATATCCCCCTCCAATGTGACGTTCTCTGGGATCGAGGGCACTTGGATACTTGCGCACACCTTATCCAACTCCTTCGACACTTTAATGGTAGGTTTGCGTGGCACAATACAACAGGGTAGTTGTGAGAAAGGGGCATCTTCAATAGCCTCTGGGAGTTCAGGCATATGTTTCTTCAACTTTTCTACAGTAGAATGGCATGGTCTAGGGGTCTTTTCTCTCAGGGACTTGTGCGTCCTAGATGTTTGGCCCTTCTCTGAATTATATGGTGTAGGGGTATCTACTACAGGCACCTCTTGTGCAGCAAGGTCATCTCTGTGTCTGGTGGATGTCATTCTGCTCTAAATTAAGTATCCTAGACTGGCTTGGCTCAATGATTCCTCAAACACAAGATCCAATCCTGACATAGACGCAACAAAGGAAATGATAAATAAAGAGCTCAGAGCATAAAAATCGTTTAGAATGCAAATGGAACTATTGTGATCCCATGAGTCATATTTATACTTGTGGCGCATCTGCAATGAATCCTTGGGCATTAATGAGGTTCCATTACTGATAAAATGGTCCCAAATATGGAAATATCCCCTCATTAAATGCATCTTGGACCCTCCTAAAAATGGTAATAATTCTATCTTATCTAATTTTACTGTTCCAATGGCTAGTTTTTGACACCTCTATGCACCAGTCAATCCCCTGGAGCAGATATCGCGCCCGTTCCACACCTTACTGTGCATTCACCATCTCATCTGCGCAAGTCTAATACTCTAACCATATAGTCATTTGGTAGGCTGGTCATCCCTGTATGGCTTCAAACATCCTCCATTGACATATCCCGATAGGTATTCACCACTCAACTTGGCCAAGTGCACTACTACTCCATCAGTGATTTCCTTAACAACATAGGGACCTAGCCAATGCATCTTCAACTTCCCTGGGTGGCGCGCAAACTTTCTATCATATAGTAGAACCAAATCATCCGCCTTGAACACAAACTGCCTATTATGCCTATCATGCCATGCCTTTTCATGTGACTTTTTGACAACCATTCTTCCAGAGAAGCTTCTTCATCCATATTGGTAAGTGCTTCAATGCGTAAACTGGGAACAAGGAACTCCATGGGAAACACAACCTATTTCCCACATACCATCCTAAAAGGTGTCCTCCCAGTCAATTTTTTGTAAGTAGTCCTGTAGGCCAAGAGAACTGTAGGAACTTGCTCATCCCAATAATTTCTTTTGGCATTTCAGAAGTTAGTGAGTGTGGCCTCCAAGATCTTATTGAAGGCTTCAACTACGCCATTCGAATGAGGATGATAAAGAGAGATCTTTTGATGATGCAATTATTTAGTCAAAGCTTCGACAGTGCCATTTAGAAAATGTGTACCTTGGTCAGTGATCATAATCTTAGGACAACCAAACCAAGTCACTATATTCTCAAAAATAAATTGCGCAGCAGTATCAGCAGTGCAATATTTCACCTATTTTTCTTCATCCCATATGGTTACATAATCTGTCTCAGTGATGATGTAGCCCGCACCGCTATTCCTTCCTGATACTTCAAGGAAAAATGATTTGTGAACATTTTAAAGTGAATATTACCATGGTGATTCCTTCCCTTTACATGGTTGAGTAATTCCTCTCTGCGCCTGAGAGTTTCTAACTCGTAGAAGCAATATGATGACCAAACTCTCCTTCCCTTGACAGCGATAACACAGCTCCAAGTGCAATACAGGAGGAATCCACCTGTCCATGAAAATCCTTGGAGCAATTCAGGATGATCAGGATGGGCGCAGTGACCATATTTTCCTTAAGTAGCTCAAAACTCTTTTGGAAATCCTCATCCCAACATAATTTTTCATCCTTCTTTAACAATTTTTCCATGGGCGTAGTTATTAGCGCATATCCCTGAATAAAATTTTTGTGGTACCCAGTATGCCCCAATATTGAGCACAAATTCTTGATATTCTAAGGCACTTCCAAATTGACTATGACAAAAATATTGCAGGATCCACCATCAATCCCTGCTGGTAGACAATGTGTCCCAACAGTACTCCAAAGGGCACATAGAAAATACACTTCTTTAGATTCAATGAGATATGCATTAGGGGAATTTTGAGGTCTAAAATGGGCCTCCTAAGAAAAATGTACAACAAAAATAAAATTTATAACAACAAATAGGATTCAAGATGATGATGTCATCCATAATGGATGATTCACCATTTTTGGAGTAAAAAAGTAAAAATATTAAAAAATAATAAAATAATAAAACTACTTTTTCAACTCGTATTTTAAACTTATCTCCCAAAATTTTTACTCAAATTTCGAGCAGGAGTACTCGTTGGATGCGGAATTTAATTCCTCATCCTAGGAGTACCCATGTTGCATACTTTCGATGAACTCTTCTACACGAAAAATGAGAAATACATAAAAACATGATTGTAATCACGTTTTTTATGTATTTCATTTTTCGTGTAGTAGGACCCATCGAAAGTATGCAACATGGGTACTCCTTGGATGGGGAATTAAATTTCATATCCAACGAGTACTCCCGCTCGAAATTTGAGTAAAAACTTTGGGAGATAAGTTGAAAATATGAGTTGAAAAAGTAGTTTTTCCATTTTTCCCTCTAAAATTTGATGATGTCATCAAATCTTATTTGATTTTTTCCACTATTATTTTATAATTTCCTTAGGAGGCCCATTTTAGACCTCAAAATCCCCCTAATGATACTTCCAACAAGTATCCAAAGCATTACATGCTCTTGAAACACGCTTCTTAACAACCCAATGACAAGCCTAATCATCAAAAAATACCTCCAAAACTTGTGTATGCATTATTTAAAAGCCACAAATACTACGCGCGAGAAAATGGAACAAGCATTCTTCAACCCAAATGGCATAACGATATATTGGAAAGATCCGAATTCGCAGGGCCAAAAGTGGTCTTACTCCTGTCTTCTGGTGCAATATCAATCTGATGATAGCCTAAGAACCCATCTGTAAAGGAATATGCTTCTTTTCCTCCAACATTATCCAATATTTCGTCTGAGAATGGAGTTAGAAATGGATCATGCACACAAGCATCATTCAGTTTGCGGAGATCAACACAGATTCTAATTTCTCCCTTGGTATTCTTATCTTGCACAACCACTGGAGTTACCCAATCAAATTCTTCCACAGGCTCAATGATGCCTACTGCCACCATTTTTTCCAACTCTTCTTTCACTTTTTTCTTATATCTGGGGTTCAACTTGTATGGACTTTTTTTTACAGGGCCTACATTAGGCTTCAATGTGATTTTCATTACTCCCATGTCCCCAGTGATTTAATTCAATTATAAAAACTTTGTAGGGAACACATCCTAATATTTTGTCAACAACTCAGCAACCTTATCTACTGTATCATCATCCCATTAGTCTCCAATATTTTCTAACTTAGGTTGTTCATCAGTTCCAATATTCACCTGTCTTAACCTTAATGGCTTTATAATATCCACCGAGGTAATTTATGGCCCAGCTACTATGTGATGGCCTTCATATTTAGGAATCATGATATTCCTGGGATCCCCATCGATTTCTTCTATTGTCAGGTTTCTGCAATTCACAATGGCATTCATCTACACGTCCCAATTTGGTGGCGTGCACTCAATGATAGGCTTAGTGGAATCAAATATTACTTCTGAATATTATGCGCAGCCTAACCAATTTTGAAATCCAAATAAAGCTAAAGGTAAGTATAAAAACTATCTACCAACGCAAACCACTCACTAGTTCTTCTCGCACAACTCGTTTCCAAGTACCATTCAACTTCTGGAAACTTTCCCAATGTATGAATAAAAATATGAACCCATTCAGTCTTCGCACCCCATAACCGACTCCACTTGGCCGTATGTCCGCGTGGATCCCGTTATCACCCTAGTAATTTCTTAAGTTGTGGGATTTGAGTTTTTAGTCAAAGAACACTAGGGGTAACCACAAATCTACTTCAAAACCTAGGATCTAGCCTTCCTAGAATTCAGAGAGGGATCTCTCTTTAAGATTTATCTTTGTTTTGATTTATGTTTTTAGGTTATTTATGATAGAACTATTGGTTTTGTTTTAAAGGTTTTGGTGGATAAAAATCACCTAGGATTAAACTAGAGAGAGATCTAATTTTCCATTGGGCTATGGAGTCTAAGTCTAGATAACAGCACTAGAAGGAAAGGCCAAAAGGGTACAAATGTATTCAGGGAAAGGTACATAACCCTCAGAGATTTGGGGAAAGGTTTTTGATGAAATGGTATGATCGGGATAAAGGGCAATAAAGGATCCTTTGATCCGGAAAATGGAAGAAGGAGGCAGGGTTAAAACGGGAGTAGGAGCAATGAAGAATTCCTAACATTGGAAATCAATAGAAAACATTTAAATGGTAACTTAGTTAAAAACAGGGAGTTAAAGGCTCGTCCTGTAGTAATATTCCTAGTTACACATTAAGATAGATCAAACACATAATGAATTGCATGAAACTCAGAAAAGAAACAATGATGAGAAGAGATGTACTTCACTCTTCAACTTATCGCAAGAATCCTGAATTATGATGCCACTTTAGCTTTGTCCAGTCTGCTATTTTGAATTCAACACATGAGAGCCTCCAATGTATCAGCAAAAGTCTATAGTAATCTTAGTAATTTTATTCCACGGTTAAAACTTCTAATACAGAAGTATTTATACAAAATATTATTTAAAAATATCCTAGATAAATGTAGGAATATATTTAGGAAATATAAAATATCTTTACAAAATAAGAGTGACAGTTGCTTAAAAAATCAGCAAGTTGTCTTCTTATCCAAAATATATAGAACAACTTTATCTAACAAGGAGCTTTTTATTGAATAGCTCTCCTGCTTGCTAGCTGTTTAGGAAATATATTTGTTTGAGTTGCTTTGGCTGACACACTTTCCTCTGATACTCTTTAACGTCGCTTATTTAAAAACTGATACACTTTGACTGATATTTCACTCTTTACTGCTGAAAAATATGTCTTACTGTAGTAAAAAATCAGCTAACTGTCTCTTTATTTCACTGTCTCTGTTTGACTATGTTTAGTGCATTTTTATTCGCAGTTTTACCTTTTCACTGTTACATTAAATATGTGAATGCTTGCCATTGCTATGCATCTGTAATTTTAACATTTTTTGGCTTTCTAATGTTTTCATCGGCATCTATGTACTTGGAAAAGGTATGTTTGAAAATAAAAATATGCCTAATCTCATGTTGTAGAAAAAACAAGTCTTCAAAATATTGAAGGATGACCTTTCCTGTAGGAGTGCCCAGTGGCAGTGGTTTGTTGACTTGTTATTTTGCAAACTCCCTTATCTTCTTATTATAATATTTTTGGGCCATTAGTTTGTCATTGAAGAAATAAATATATGGCAGGCCTATCTGCCTCAAAATAGTGTATTTTCCCAAAAACTTAGTGATGGAAATGTTCATAGCTTCACATTTTTCCTCTAATTTGTTCATGAAATTTCTCTTGGTCACAACCTTCTTGATTTTTAATATTTTTTCAGTTCTGTCCTATACCTGTAACTCTTCCAACTCTGCTATGTTCTTACTGTTCAAGAAAGTGATGAGTTTTAAAGCCTGTGATGGCTTATCAGCTAACTCATCCTTGGTTTTCTAAATCTCAGTTTGGGCTGCTAACAGTATGTCTCTCTGCTCATAGATGACTTGAATTGAAGGCCATTGAGAATGTATGGCCTCAATAATATTTATCCAAAGATGATTTTTGATGTAGGAAATTTGTTCAGTAAATGTTAACTCCTTCTATAAATTCTTTATTTTTTCTTCATGCCTGATAGCCTTCTGCTCATGGTTTTTAGTAGTTATCAATGTTGTTTCATTAGTGGCTTCAAGACTTTGAATCATCTTTTTCAAGCTATTTATCTCATTAGTTTTCAAGGACATTTCCTCCATAGCTTTCACTATTTGACTTGCTCCATTTGTTTGCTATACCTGTGTTGTTGAAGAATCTGTGGTTGATGTAGTCGCTGAATGCACCAGCACTGCAGTTGCCAATGGCTCATTAGGTGCTAATTTTTCTACCAAAGTGGAAGCCACAGTAGTGGTAATCACTGGTATCACTGTAGGAATAATAAGAGCATTAGTTTCATTCACAGTCTCTTTCTCCTTAACAAGTTGATCCATTTGGGTCTCCACATCTTTAATATGAGCAGTTAGTTTAAGGATTAACCTCATCATCTCTTCTTTTTCTGTTTGATCCCGAAGTATTTCTTTGGTCTGTGGGTGCTCACTTTGAGGAAGCTTCGGTTGTTTCCTCAAAGCTGCAATATCTTCATTATTTTTCTTAATCAACAATTCATCTGCCTGCACATTTGAGGGATCATATCCCACCTGTAAAATCAAATATTTTAAGGCTTTAATCCTTAGGTATTTAGCATACATAGAGCATTTTTCCAACTTCATTTGATCATGTATGTTAATAATGGTATTCTGCAACTTAGTAACACTCATAGCCTTTGTCACCACAGTTTAATATAACATTGCGGTGCTATGTCTGTGGAATTCTATTTGGTCTAGCTCATGCACTTTTTCAGTATCTACTTCAAACTCAAACCTTTTATAGTCTGCCACTGTCTTAGGTGTTGAAGTAGTTGGTTGCATAAAATACATAATCATTTTGTTTGTGGAATATTCAAAGGCTGTCAGTAGCCTGTTTTGATTCCATGGTTTTTGTTTAAGAAACTAAGAGTAAATCTCAGACTTGATTTCTTCATTCTTTTGCTTGATTTTCTTGTACTTTTCTTTGATATCTAAGTCTTTTTCCTCCACTGTGTGTGAGGATGAAGCTTCCATATTTTGGGGTTTTTCAATCATCTGAGTATATTTTCCTTTAGCTGTTGTTTTTTCTTTTTCAATCTCTACTAGAGTCTTATTAACTATCACTATGGCTTCATCATTGTTTACCTCAGGCTCAGTTGTATCCTCAACATCAATTACCTTTTCTTTCCCTATGGAATTGAATTTGAGCCTTTTATTGTAAATCAAATTGAATTTTGTCTCTATGGTGGTCTCAGCTGTATAAGTTCCTTCATCTCTACTTCTTTTAGCTAAAGTTTCTAGTGGCTTTACAACTTCCAGGGCCTGTTTTGTAACCACTTGTCCTGCTGCCTCTACATTGATGACTGTATCTGTCAAGGTGTTTTCCACCCATTCCTCTTGATTGGAAAATTTTTCAATTTCTGGCTTGGGCTCATGTATAAATGGTGTAAGTTTTCATTTAACCCTTAAATTACTTAAGATACCTTGAGGATCATAATTCCATGGAAATCTCTCTTGAAATTTAAACCCTGCTAGTATCTTAGTGATTTCCTTCTCTGCTTCTCTGTTATTTACGATGAAAGGCCCAACTTGATTTTTAAGCTTGAATTGGGTCTTTTTCTTGGAAGCTAAGAAGTTAATGGAGTCAGAATTTAGAATTTTCCTTAAGTATTCCAATTCAAAAACTCTCATGCACATGTATTTTGGCAACTTATAAGGTAATAATTTTGAGCCAAAAATTCTTATCTCTGTGTGTTTTTCATAAAGAAACTAGTCTCCCATCTTATTTTGTTCTGATAGCTGCAATATTCTTTTCATGTCTTCATTTACTCTAGGCTGCTCTACTTTGTACAATATATTCATTGCTGGATGGAGGAATAGGTCTGAAAAATATGTATAACTGAAATCATTGCCTTCTTTCCTAAGCAAATAATTCCAAAAGATGATGGACAGAGGCTGGCCCTCTAAGTCCATTTTTTGCAATGAAATTGGAAAATTGTCAGCTAGGAAGAACAAAAACAAATGAAACAAGTATGATGAGTACCTAAACAACCCTTCAGTGGGTAGTTTGGTCAATTGGTGATGAATGCTATCAGCTATAAAACTGGCATAATAAAAAATTAGTGCAGGGGGTTGACCAGGATATAAAGTGGAAAGAAAGCCAAGAATGGATTCATTAGTGAATCCATTTCTGAAATACCCCAATATAAAATATAATCTGGAAATAATATGCCTTGACCCTTATTGAAATTTAGCAGTTGAATAAGGAGGGTTCAACTTAGGGATGTCAACATGAGAAGGCATAAAGTCCTGAAATATCATAAACTTCTTTGCGAAATCCGGGCTTAACTACAATTGGGTTAAATATTCAATAGAAAGGGGGACTAAATGAGGATCAGATGGTAATTGCAGAATTTGATTTATGGATTCTGTTGTGATTGTAAAAAGGACCTCTCTGTCTACATTAACAATAGCCCTTTGGTCTGGTACATAATTCTTTTGGCACAATCTAACAAGGTGCTGGCCAAGGTGAGCTGATGGGACTACATATTTGGGTAGATGAGTCTCCCAAATAGGTATTTCATCTTTATCAAGGTATTTATCATAGCACCAATTGTGTATTTCTAGTAGATTAAATTCTACCACAGGGTCAACAATCTTGTAATCCATATCAGTCAATGGAAGGGTTTCTACAATAGGTACTGGTGGCTGAAGTGGATATACGGACTCAGTGGTTTTAACAGTAAGTGCAGCAGTAGATTTGGTGGCTTTTGATGCTTTAGATTTGGGAGGCTTGGATCCACCAGGTTTAATAGGCTTAGAACCCCCAGCTTTGGTTGTCAACTGTTTCTTAGTCATTTTTGAATAACTAATGCAAGCTTAAACTGTTTGCAAGAGTTGTTTTCTTTAAACAGAGGATACATTTATCAATTTATAAGCCAAGGATAAGCTTCATGTGATATATTTGCTCAATTAGGTATCTGAGATTTGAAAACTGGTTTAAGATAGAAAATGAGGGTTTTCTGAATAATTTGGACTATAAAAAGGCGTTTTCAGGATATATTTGGGCTTCAACCTCTTCCTTGTTCTTTGAAATTGATTTTAAGTATACACAACTGAGTAAATGGTCTTTAAAAAGCCTTACAGTGGAAATAAGGTTTCCTGGAAAAAATTGGAAAGGGTTTGGCCTATTTTGGGCGTGTTTGGGCAGATTATACGGATAATTTCTCTAATTCAGGATTTACTTTACTTATGGATGGTGTTAACTTTGAATTTGTAGGCCTGTATGTCAAAAAATACCTCAAATGGTTGGTATTTGACTCTTGGAGGGGTTCCAA
Organism: Pinus albicaulis; assembly: GCA_034641835.2. Taxonomy (NCBI): domain Eukaryota; kingdom Viridiplantae; phylum Streptophyta; class Pinopsida; order Pinales; family Pinaceae; genus Pinus; species Pinus albicaulis. The sequence goes on along the minus strand of CM076579.1, from coordinate 1,495,994,262 downwards.
GATGTTTTGCAGTCGATTTTGAGCTCTGGTTCAACTTGCTGGAGGAGAAAATGTCTTTTCTAGTCTTCAAACAGGGAAATCTGCAGTATATTTGGATTTTGAATTAGAAATTTATTAGTAGGGGCTTCAATATATTCGGGTGGCTTTCCTTTACAGTCAGAATGCACAACTAAACATTAATACTGGTATATCAAAGGTTTTAAACTTTAATATTTTAACTATCGAAAATGCATTAATTACAGGTCTTATCACAGGTGGGAAGGTAGTTTAGATTTTCGAATGCGAAAACCATCAGTGGTTTTCGCATTGGCTCAAGGTGGTAAGTTGTATTTGGTGAAACGAACGCAACCGAATGAAATCGCGCCATGTCACGGAAGGCGAAGTATTGAAAACAACTCATTTCGTGTTGATTTTGGATTTGGGCAAACGATCATGTTGTGAGCACGATATGGATTATGCACCATTGGATCATCGAAAAGGGAGCGAACGACTGAGATTTGATAGGAAGGTGTGGTCGAAATTTATGTGGGACTGGGGTACTTGAATGATATGCGTTGGTCAATTGATATCTTAAACCTTTGTATTATATGTATTTGTATCCAAAGTTTTGATATATAAGCAAAATGGGTTACGTATAAGCAAGACTCGCGTACAAGGGATAATATATGGTTCAAAGAGGTTAAAGGTGGTATATATATAAAAATAATTGATATATATATATATATATATATATATATATATATATATATATATATATATATATATATATAGTAGGTTTATTGGAAGGTGAGGGATGTGCATGAGGCGGGGCTATATTAATGTTAATGTTATATAAAATGTGGAGTTTTACATAACTGCAAAAATGGAAAAAGTTAAGTTTCTACAGGGAAGTATATTACAAAGGCATGTGTTAAACCTTTATAAGAAACTTAGGAAAAAATGGGATGAATGGGGAAATGTTTATGCGCTTAGACATACATAAGATATGTATAAAAAGCCAATTCTGCATTTTTGTTTTATTATATAGTTTTAGACTTTTGGAAAGGTCTATAACCATAGGGGACGGGGTATTTCATTAAGGTTAGTTTTTTAAAACAAAGGGGGTATAATTTGGGATTTTAATTCACCATGTGGATAATAGATTTGGTAAAAAATCATTATAATAATGGGTTTTGGGGGAATATTTAACATAAAGGGAATTATATAGGTAGGATGAGGTAATTTTAGGGATTTAATAGCATAAGTTAGAAATTAATATGACAAGGGGAAAGGAATGCACAAAAATACACTTATATGACTAAGTAAAGTGAAATTTTTTAAAGCAAAGCTTATTATTTCATAAATTCACCACTTTTACTCATGATAGAGTGTTTTTTGAGGGTTTGTATGCTTTATGAATGAAGGGAGTCAATTAAATGGGATTTTATGTATCATTGAGTAAAAAAGGAGTTTTTACTTATGAAAATGAATTAAATGTATGAATGATGAATGAATATTGGTGAAGGGGATTTAGTCATAAGAATTCAACATTTTCCACTATCCAGTCATCAAGCCTTGGGTCCGGTCCCAACAAAAGTCATTGAAATGCTCTGAGCCTCTTTGACTGGAACTGTAGAATATTAAAGACTTACAAGGGAATGGAAATTAGTGATTTTCTGCCTGGTGACGAATATTACATGATTTTTCCACTTCTTTCTACCTACCCAACATTACTCTACCATTTTTTCTTCCTTTTTGCATGTGCATTTAAGCTTGCTACCTTGAAACATTTTATTCTTTTGAAAGCATAAAAACTATCTAATTCTACGTTATTTCATCCGAGTGCTTAGTTTAAACTGATGAGCTCTTCATTATTCTCTACCTATCAACTGATTAGTCAGATTAAATTGGCTGACTAATCTTTATTCACTATCTAAAACATGGAAATTGAAAACATGACTAGTCAGTTTTAAACAGTTTAACTCATCATGGATTATGGCATTTATTGACACTCTGCCATAATCATTTAGCAAAAGTAAAAAGGAGTGGCATTTGGACTTGCACACTTTCATGTTTTGTTTTCATATTTTCTTTTGGGGTCTATATTTTTATCAAGTCCTTTGATCTTTCTTTTAGGACTTTTACCCTCTTTTTTGATTTATTATTATTATTTTAAAAATATGGGAAAAAAACTTGCATAAAGCAAGGTATGTACATATTTAAAAGACTATCATAAGTCAATTAAAAATTATGAATCATATACTTATAGGACCCTAACAGTGACTTCACATGGGGATGGCATTTCCTGGTGAAATGTCGAGAAATCTAAGACTAGTAGCCTTCAAATTTTGACCTTGATGATCCAGTAATTATCTTTTGTTTTTTGCAAACACTCATATTTATGAAATTTTACTCTTCAAAGCTTAGGGCCTTCTCTCCAGGCTTCAACTTTGGAAAGAAAATATCAAATCCAAACTAAAACTTCAATGGATATTTACAATGATGTAAAAAGTAACTGGGGCTAACTATTGGCTATCTCAGAAGAATAGTAGTGTTTGAGCATTCTACCATTAACTGGTCCTTCTTGAATATATGTTCCATCCAAATATTTTATGAAGAAAGCATTGTTACCCCTATATCTGTAAATTATATAAGGCCCTTTCCATAGAAAGTCAAACTTTCCATGCTTGCCTTTTTCTTCTCTCCTCGAATCCCATTTTAATACTTTACCTCCAATGAAAAAGTCATTTTCTTTACTTCTTTTGTCAAAAAATTTCTTGATTTTATCTTGAATGACTTGAGATTTTTCATAGACTTCTTCCCTTGTTTGCTGTAGACGAATTGTTTGATTTATCCTTCTTTGTATATCATTTAGCTCCACTTGTGATTCTTGAATGATCTTCATTACTGGAACACCCAATGATGATGGGAAAACTACATCCATCCCATAAAAAATTTGGTAAGGAGAAGTTCCAATTGACTTTTTGGTAGTAAGTCTATCTGCCCATAAGGCATAAACTAACTTTTTATTCCAAGTTTTCTTGTTGTCTTCAAGTAGTTTTTTAATGATATTCACAAGGATTTTATTTGAAGATTCAGCTAGGCCATTATCTTGAGGGTAATAAGCAGTAGAGTGGCCTAGGGTAATATGGTACTTGTAATGGAAGGAAATCATTTATCTTAGATTTAAATGTCGTTGCATTATCACTAATTATTTTCTGTGGGCATCCAAATCTAGATAAAATGTTGTTTTCTATGAAAGAGATAATGACTGAGTCAGTGGCTTGTCTAGTAGGAATGGCTTCAATTCACTTAGTAAAGTAATATGTGGTAGTCAAAATCCACTTGTGTTGGCCAGAGGATGGAGGGTGAATTTATCCAATGAAGTCCAAACCCCATTGTTGAAATGGAATTTCAGTAGAAATATGCTTTAGGGGTAAAGGTAACAATTTCTTTTTTCCTTCAAAAATCAGACATTTATGACATGAAGTAACAAATTTTTTCACATCAGAAAATAAGGTAGGCCAGTAAAAGCTAGCTCTAAGGATCTTATTTGCAGTACTTTTCCAATATAAGAGTTCTCCACAATCACCTGCATGAAATTCTTCAATAATTTTGTCAGCTTCTGATTTTAGTAAGAAGTTCAGTAATATCCCACTTTGTTCTTTCCAAAAAAGTACATTATCCAAAATACAAAATCTCATTTCTTTAATTTTAATGAATCTGGCTTTATTCCTTGTTAATCTAGGAGGAGCTTGTAAGTGTGTAAGTACAAAGATAATATCTTATTACCATGGTGAATCTAGAAAGGCTTCATTGATCAATGGAGTCGCCATCTCTTCCTGGTTATCAACTTCAGCAATAAAATTTATATCTAATGCATTGCAATTGGATTCAGCCATCAATCTGGCTATTTCTTGTGATTTAATGAGTTTAGTTGGTTTAATATCTATGTCATATTCTAGGATAGTGGCAATCCAATTTCCTCTTTTTCTTCTTCTTAGAAAAAATAGTAATATCATCTAAATAAATAACCAAGAATTCATGTATTTCCTTAGCAAAGGCTATGTCCATAGCCCTCTGAAAGGTAGCTCCAGCATTCATCAAACCAAAAGGCATTTTCACATACATGAAAGTGCCCGAAGGAGTGGTAAAAGTTGTTTTAGCTTGGTCTTCCTTTTGAACAAGAATATGGTTGTATCCTGAAAAACCATCCAACGAAGATATCCTGGAAGAACCAACTACCCTTTGTAAAATATGATCCATCTTGGGTAAAGGGTAATTATCCTTCAAAGATAATTTATTGAGATTCCTAAAGTCTACACATAATCTGATTTCACCTGTTTTCTTTCCGGTAGGTACTAAGTTTGAAACCCAATCAGAATATTTGATTGGTGCAATGATTTGGGAATCATACATGCATTTAACTTCCTTTTCTATCAAAGGTAATAAGAGAAGATTAATCCTCCTCAATTTTTGTTTAAATGGTTTCTGGTCATCTTTTATAGGAAACTTATGTTGAATTATGTTTGTGTCATAAGCTTTGATATCTTCATAACTCCATGCAAACACATCTTGATATTCCTTTAAAAGTTCTATGTATTTTTCTTTTTCTTAAGGAGGTAAAGATTTTGTCAGTTTAATTATTTTTGGCTTTAATTCTGTCCCAATGTTACATTCTTCAATGTCATACCTGACTGGTTCCATTTTTTTGATTTTTAGGCACATCATTGGAATAAAAAAGGTCCTCCAAAGGAGATAAACCCTTAGGAAAAAAATTATCTTTTAGATCTAACATGTCAATTTCTTCTTCAATGATTTCCTCTATATCTACTCTCTCTAAGTTATCCATATCAAATTGAGTAAATACAGTGGGTTTTTTAAATTTATATACATCTACGTTATCTATTTCGCAATTAAAATCTAAATCTATATTACAGTCTGAATCTATCTTACAATTTTGAAATTCTTCCTCATTACTCAAAAAATGTTAAATTTGTTCATCTTCAGAGAAAATCTGTTAGTATTTGACATTTTCTGGGATAATGGGTCTGTATTTAACTTCAACAGTATACCTATGTGTTGGTTGAGAAGGTAAGTTACATGTGCTAGCAAAATTTGCCAAGCAATGTGCTTGAATGTTTTGTTTTCTAGGTATATTAGCAAACTTACATTCCAATAAATCTTCATATAAATCAGTTGTTGTATCTCTATATCTGGATAATCTAAGATTATAAACAGAATACTTTGCATTTATTTATTTCATGACTAATTCCAAATCTCCCATAATTAAAATTCTTTTACCTCCTAAATTTCTGATGATTTGGAGGCCTAAGATAAGTGCCTCATACTCTGCCATGTTATTAGTACATTTGAAGTTGAGTCTAAAGGCATGTCCTTCTGAATGACCTGTCTCAACGTTTGTGATCCATATTCTTGCTCCTGCTCATGTTTTTTTCATAGAGCCATCTAAGTCTAAGTGTCAAAGGGCTTCATGAAAAATATTGTCATTGTTTGATTTTGGCTTTATGTCAATCAGTTCTATTTGAATTTCATTATTATCAGAGTTACATAAAATGAAAGAGTCAATATCAGTTGGTTTTGAGTAACTGGGGTACTTTATGGATCTTTCTGCACTGCTGACCATGAATTTCATTAAAGTTTTCCTATAAAGCTTCTTGGGCTGTCCATAGAAGCTTCTTCATCCATATTGGTAAGTGCTTCAATGCGTAAACTGGGAACAAGGAACTCCATGGGAAACACAACCTATTTCCCACATACCATCCTAAAAGGTGTCCTCCCAGTCAATTTTTTGTAAGTAGTCCTGTAGGCCAAGAGAACTGTAGGAACTTGCTCATCCCAATAATTTCTTTTGGCATTTCAGAAGTTAGTGAGTGTGGCCTCCAAGATCTTATTGAAGGCTTCAACTACGCCATTCGAATGAGGATGATAAAGAGAGATCTTTTGATGATGCAATTATTTAGTCAAAGCTTCGACAGTGCCATTTAGAAAATGTGTACCTTGGTCAGTGATCATAATCTTAGGACAACCAAACCAAGTCACTATATTCTCAAAAATAAATTGCGCAGCAGTATCAGCAGTGCAATATTTCACCTATTTTTCTTCATCCCATATGGTTACATAATCTGTCTCAGTGATGATGTAGCCCGCACCGCTATTCCTTCCTGATACTTCAAGGCAAAATGATTTGTGAACATTTTAAAGTGAATATTACCATGGTGATTCCTTCCCTTTACATGGTTGAGTAATTCCTCTCTGCACCTGAGAGTTTCTAACTCGTAGAAGCAATATGATGACCAAACTCTCCTTCCCTTGACAGCGATAACACAGCTCCAAGTGCAATACAGGAGGAATCCACATGTCCATGAAAAGCCTTGGAGCAATTCAGGATGATCAGGATGGGCGCAGTGACCATATTTTCCTTAAGTAGCTCAAAACTCTTTTGGAAATCCTCATCCCAGCATAATTTTTCATCCTTCTTTAACAATTTTTCCATGGGCGTAGTTATTAGCGCATATCCCTGAATAAAATTTTTGTGGTACCCAGTATGCCCCAATATTGAGCACAAATTCTTGATATTCTCAGGCACTTCCAAATTGACTATGACAAAAATATTGCAGGATCCACCATCAATCCCTGCTGGTAGACAATGTGTCCCAACAGTACTCCAAAGGGCACATAGAAAATACACTTCTTTAGATTCAATGAGATATGCATTAGGGGAATTTTGAGGTCTAAAATGGGCCTCCTAAGAAAAATGTACAACAAAAATAAAATTTATAACAACAAATAGGATTCAAGATGATGATGTCAACCATGGGGGATGATTTACCATTTTTTAAATAAAAGGGTAAAAATATTAAAAAATAATAAAATAATAAAACTACTTTTTCAACTCATATTTTCAACTTATCTCCAAAAATTTTAACTCAAATTTCGAGTGGGAGTACTCGTTGGATGAAAAATTTAATTCCTCATCCAAGGAGTACCCATGTTGCATACTTTCGATGAAATCTACTACACGAAAAATGAGAAATACATAAAAAACATGATTGTAATCACGTTTTTTTATGTATTTCTCATTTTTCATGTAGTAGGACCCATCGAAAGTATGCAACATGGGTACTCCTTGGATGGGGAATTAAATTTCACATCCAACGAGTACTCCCGCTCGAAATTTGAGTAAAAACATTAGGAGATAAGTTGAAAATATGAGTTGAAAAAATAGTTTTTTCATTTTTCCCTCTAAAATTTGATGATGTCATCAAATCTTATTTGCTTTTTTCCACTATTATTTTATAATTTCCTTAGGAGGCCCATTTTAGACCTCAAAATTCCCCTAATGATACTTCCAACAAGTATCCAACATTAAGCATAGCTTGGAAACACGCTTCTTTAACAACCCAAAGACAGTCTAATCATCAAAATATACCTCCAAAAACTTGTGTATGCATTATTTAAAAGCCACAAATACTACGCGCGAGAAAATGGAAGAAGCATTCTTCAACCCAAATGGCATAACGATATATTGGAAAGATCCGAATTCTGTAGCAAAAGTGGTCGCACTCCTATCTTCTGGTGCAATCTGGATCTGATAATAACCTGAGAAGCTATCTATAAAATAATATGATTCTTGACCTCCAACATTATCCAAAATTTCGTCTAAGAATGGAGTTGGGAATGGATCATGCACACACGAATCATTTAGTTTGCATAGATCAATGCAGGTTCTGATTTCTCCCTTGGTCTTCTTATCTTGAACCACCATTGGACTTACTTGATCAGATTCTTCCACTGGTTCAATGATGTCTTCTACCACCATCTTGTCCCACTCTTCTTTCACTTTCTGCTTATATCTGGGTTCAACCTATATGGACATTTATTTACTGGGCACACATTAGGCTTCATGTGATTTTCATTACTCCTAAGTCCCCAATGATTCCTTTCAATTTTGAAAACTTTTTAGGGAATAGATACTGATATTCCGTCAGCAACTCAACAACCTTTCCTACTGTATCATCATCCCGGTAGTCTCCAATATTTTCTAACTTGGGTTGTTCTTTAATTCCAATATTCACCTGTCTTAACCTTAATGGATTTTTTACATCCATCAAAGTAATTGAGGGCCAAGCCACTATGCGCTGGCCTTCAGATTCAAAAATCATGACATTCCTAGGATCCTCATCATTTTATTATACTATCAGGTTTCTACAATTCACAATGGCATTCATCTTTGCATCCCAAGCTGCTGGTGTGCACTCAATGATAGGCTTAGTGGAATCAAATATTACTTAATATTATGGTAGCCTAACCAATTTTTTAAGCACAGCTTTCAAAGCTAAAGGTAAGTATAAAACTAATAACGCAAAACCACTCACTAGTTCTTCGCACAACTCGTTTCCAAGTACCATTCGCTGGAAACTTTCCCAATGTATGAATAAAAAATATGAACCCATTCAGGCCTGGCACTCCCATAACCGACCACTCTGGCTGTGATGGTTCGCGTGGATCCTCGTATCACCCTAGTAATTTCTTAAGTTGGGGGATTTGAGTTTTAGTCAAAGAACACTACGGGTAACCACAAACCTCCTTGGAACAATAGGATCTAGCCTTCCTATAGTTCAGAGAGGGCTCTCTCTTTAAGATTTATCTTTGTTTTGATTTATGTTTCTAGGCTAGTTATGATAGAACAATTGGTTTTGTTTCAAAGGTTTTGGTGGGTAAAAATCACTTAGGATTAAACTAGAGAGAGATCTACTTGTCCATTGGGCTATGGAGTCTAAGTCTATATAGAAGTACTAGAAGGCAAGGCCAAAAGGGTACAAATGTATTCAGGGCAAGGTAGATAACCCTCAAAGATTTGGGGAAAGGCTTTTGATGAAATGGTATGATCGGGATAAAGGGCAATGAAGGATCCTTTGATCCGAAAAATGGAAGAAGGAGGCAGGGGTCAAACAGGAGTAGGAGCAATGAAGAATTCCTAACACTGGAAATCAATAGAAAAAATTTAAATGGTAACTTAGTTAAAATCAGGGAGAAAAAGGCTAGTCCTATAGTAATATTCCTAGTTACACATTAAGATAGATCAAACACATAATGAATTGCATGAAACTGATGAAAGAAACAATGACAAGAAGAGATGTAATTCACTCTTCAACTTATCGCAAGAATCCTGAATTATGATGCCACTTTAGATTTGTCCAGTCTGCTACTTTGAATTCAACACATGAGAGCCTCCAATTTATCAGACAAAAGTCTATAGTAATCTTAGCAATTTTATTCCACACTTAACACTTCTAATACATAATTATTTATACAAAATATTGTTTAAAAATATCCTAGAGAAATGTAGGAATATCTTTAGCAAATATAAACCCTTTACAAAATAAGAGGGACAACTGCTTAAAAAATCAACAAGCTATATTCTTATCCAAAATATATAGAACAACTTTATCTAACAAGGAGCTTTTTATTGAATATCTGTCCTGCTTGCTAGCTGTTTAGGAAATATCTTTGTTTGTGTTGCCTTGGCAGACATACTTTCCTTTGATACTCTTTAACACTGCTTCTTTAAACACTGATACACTTTGACTGATATTTCACTCTTTACTGCTGAAAAATATGTCTTACTGTAGTAAAAAATCAGCTGACTATCCCTTTATTTCACTTTCTCTGTTTGACTATGTTTATTTCATTTTTCTTCACTGTTTTACCTTTTCACTGTTACATTAAATGTGTGAATGCTTGCCATTGTTGTGCATCTATAATTTTCACATTTTTTAGCTTTCTAAAGTTTTCATCGGCATCTGTGTACTTGGCAAAGGTAGGTTTGAAAACAAAAATATGCCTAATCTCATGTTGTAGGAAAAACAAGTCTTCAAAATATTGAAGGATGAGCTTTCCTGTAGGAGTGTCCAGTGGCAATGGTTTGTTGACCTGTTCTTTTGCAAACTCCATTATCTTCTTATCATAATATTTTTGGGCCATTAGTTTTTCATTGAAGAAATGAATATCTGGTAGGCCTCTCTACCTCAAAATAGTGTATTTTTCCAAAAACTTGGTGATGGAAATGTTCATAGCTTCACATTTTTCCTCTAAGTTGTTCATGAAATTTCTCTTGGTCACAACCTTATTGATTTGTAATATTGTTTTAGTTTTGTCCTCTACTTGTAACTCTTCCAATTCTGCTTTGTTCTTACTGTTCAAGAAAGTGATGAGTTTTAAAGCCTGTGATGGCTTATTAGCTAACTCATCATTAGTTTTCTAAATCGCAGTTTGGGCTACTAACAATAAGTCTCTCTGCTCATAGATGACCTTAATTGAAGGCCATTGAGAATGTTTGGCCTCAATAATATTTGTCCAAAGATTATTTTTGATGTAGGAAATATTTTCAGTAAATATTAACTCCTTCTATACATTATTCATTTGTTCTTCAAGTCTGATAGCCTTCTACTCATGGTTTTTAGCAGTTATCAATGTTGTTTTGTTGGTGGCTTCAAGACTTTGAATAATCTTTTTCAAGCTATTTATATCATTAGTTTTCAAGCACATTTCCTCGATAGCTTTCACTATTTGACCTGCTCCATCTGTTTCATGTACCTATGTTGTTGAAGAATATATGGTTGATGTAGTAGCTAAATGCACTCGCACTGCAGTTGCCAATGGCTCATTAGGTGTTAATTTTTCTCCCAAAATGGAAGCCACAACAGTGGTAATCATTGGTGTCACTGTAGGAATAATAAGAGCATTACTTTCATTCACAATATCTTTCTCCTTAACAAGTTGATCCATTTGGGTCTCCATATCTTTAATCTGAGCAGTTAGTTTCAGGATTAACCTCATCATCTCTTATTTTTCTGTCTGATCCTGAAGTATTTCTTTGGTCTGTGGGTGTTCACTTTGAGGAAGCTTCAGCTGTTTCCTCAAAGCTGCAATATCTTCATTCTTTTTCTTAATCAACAATTCAGCTGCCTGCACATTTGAGGGATCATATCCCACCTGTAAAATCAAACTTCTAAGGCTTTAATCCTTACTTATTTAGCATACAGAGAGACTTTGTCCAGCTTCATTTAATCTTGCATGTCAATAATGGTATTCTGCAACTTAGTAACACTCATAGCCTTTGTCACCACAGTTGAATATAACATTTCAGAGCTATGTCTGTGGAATTCTATTTGGTCTAGCTCATGCACTTTTTCAGTATCTACTTCAAACTCAACCTCTTTATAGTCTTCCACTGTCTTAGGTGTTGAAGTAGTTGGTTGCAGAAAAGACATAATCATTTTGTTTCTGGAATAGTCAAAGGTTGTCAGTAGCCTGTTTTGATTCCCTGGTTTTTGTTTAAGAAACTGAGAGTAAATCTCAGACTTGATTTCTTCATTCTTTTGCTTGATTTTCTTGTACTTTTCTTTGATATCTAAGTCTTTTTCCTCCATTGTGTGTGAGGATGAAGCTTCCATATTTTGGGTTTTTTCAATCATCTAAGTATCTTTTCATTTAGTTGTTGTTTTTTATTTTTCAATCTCTGCTAGAGTCTCATTAACTATCATTGTGGCTTCATCATTGTTTAACTTAGGCTCAGATGTATCCTCAACATAAATTACCTTTTCTTTCCCTGTGGAACTGAATTTGAGCCTTTTATTGTAAATCAACTTGAATTTTGTATCTCTGGTGGTCTCAGTTGTATAAGTTCCTTCATCTCTGCTTCTTTTAGCTAAATTTTCTAGTGGCTTTACAACTTCTAGGGCCTGTGTTGTAACCACTTGTCCTGTTGCCTCTGCATTGATGACTGTATCTGTCATGGTGTTTTCCACCCATTCCTCTTGATTGGAAAAAATTTCAATTTCTAGCTTGGGCTCATGTATAAATGGTGTAAGTTTGCATTTAACCCTTAAATTACTCAAGATACCTTGAGGATCATAATTCCATGGAAAGCTCTCCTAAAATTTAAGCACTACTAGTATCTTGGTGATTTCCTTCTCTACTTCTCTGTTATTTATGATGAAAGGCCCAGCTTGATTTTTAAGCTTGAATTGGGTCTTTTTCCTGGCAGCTAAGAAGTTGATGGAGTCAGAATTTAAAATTTTCCTTCAGTATTCCAATGCAAAAACTCTCATGCACATGTATTTTGACAACTTATCAAGTAATAAGTTTGAGCCAAAAACTCTTATCTCTGTGTGTTTTTCATAAAGAAACTAGTCTCCCATATTATTTTGTTCTGATAACTGAAATATTATTTTCATGTCTTCATTTACTCTGGGCTACTCTGCTTTGTACAATATATTCATTGCTCGCTAGAGGAATAGGTCTGAAAAATTTGTATAACTGAAATCATTGCCTTATTTCCTAAGCAAAGAAGTCAAAAATATCATGGACAGAGGCTGGCCCTCTAAGTCCATTTTTTGCAATGAAATTGGAAAATTGTTAGCTTGGAAGAACATAAACAAATGAAACAAGTATGATGAGTAACTAAACACCCCTTCAGTGGGTATTTTTGTCAATTGGTGATGAATGCTATTAGCTATAAAACTGGCATAATAAAAAATGAGTGCAGGGGGTTGACCTGGAGATAAAGTGGAGAGAAAACCAAGAATGGATTCATCAGTGTATCCATTTGTGAAATATCCCAGTATAAAAGATAACATGGAAATAATATGCCTTGACCCTTCTGGAAATTTAGCAGTTGAATAAGGAGGGTTCAACTTAGGGATGTCAACATGAGAAGGCATAAAGTCCTGAAATATCATAAACTTCTTTGGGAAATCAAGGCTTAAGTACAACTGGGTTAAATATTCAATAGAAAGGGGGACTAAATGAGGATCAGTTTGTAATTGTAGCATTTGATTTATGGACTCTATTGTGATTGTAAAAAGGACCCCTCTGTCTGCATTAACAATAGCCCTTTGGTTTGGTACACAATTAATTTGGCACAATCTAACAAGGTCCTGGCCAGGGTGAGTCAATGGCACTACATATTTTGGTAGATGAGTCTCCAAAATAGGTATTTCATCTTTATCAAGGTATTTTTCTATAACACTCAATTGTGGCTTCATAATAGATTAAATTCCTACCATGTGGTCGTTGATCTTGTAATCCATATCACCAATGGAAGGGTTTATACACTATGTATTGGTGGTTGAAGTGGATTTATAGATTCAGTGGTTTTAGCAGTAAGAGCAGGAGTAGATTTAGTGGCTTTTGATGCTTCAAATTTGGGAGGCTTGGATCCACCAGTTTTAATAGGCTTAGAACCCCTAGCTTTGGCTGTCATCTGTTTCTTAGTCATTTTTGAATAACTAATGAAAGCTTAAATTGTTTGCAAGAGTTTTTTTCTTTAAACAAAGGATAAATTTATTAATTTATAAGCCAATGATAAGCTTCAAGTGATATCTTTGCTCAATTAGGTATCTGAGATATGCAAACTGGTTTAAGACAGAAAATGAGGGTTTTTAGAATAATTTGGATTGTAAAAAGGTGTTTTCAGGATATATTTTGGCTTCAACCTCTTCCCTATTATTTGAAATTGATTTTAAGTAGACACAATTGAGGAAATGGGCTTTAAAAAGGCTTACAGCGGAAATAAGGTTTCCTGGAAAAAATTGGCCAGGGTTTGGCCTGTTTTGGGCATGTTTAGGAAAATTATACGGATAATTTTTCTAATTCAGGATTTACTTTACTTATGGATGGTGTTAAATTTGAATTTGTAGGACTGTATGTCAAAAAATACCTCAAATGGTCAATCGTTGGGAGGGGTTCCAAGATGTTTCATGTTTCCATTTTCGAGCTCTAGTTCAATCTCATCAGAGGATAAAATGTCTTTTGTCTTCAAACAAGAAATCATAAACAATTTGGGTTTTTAATTTGAAATTTGATTTAGGGGCTTGGAGTCATTTGGGCGGCTTTTTTTACAGTCGAATGCACAAATAAACATTAACAATGGTAGGTCAAAATGTTTTAAACTTTAATATTTCAACTATCAGAATGAATTAATTACATCTTCTTATCACAAAGTAGGAAGGCGCTTAGATTTCTCAAAATGCGAAACTATTGGTGGTTTTCGCATTGGCTCAAGGTGGTATTGTATTTGTGAAACAAACTCGATCAAATGAAATCATGCTAATGCCATGGAAGGAAATATTGAAAATAGCTCATTTACTGCTGGACTGGCTTTGGGTGAATGACTAGGGGTAGAGTTGATATGGATTATGCATCGTTGGATCACCGGGAAGGGAGCGAATGACTGAGATTTGATGGGAAGGTGCGGTCGAAAGTTATGTGGGACCGGGGTACTTGAATGATATGCATTGGTCAATTGATATATTAAACCTTTGTATTATATGTATTTATATCCAAAGTTTTGATATATAAGCACAATGGGTTACATATAAGCGAGACTCACGTACAAGGGATAATATATGGTTCAAAGGGGTTAAAGGTGGTATATATTGATAAAAGGAATTGATATATATATTGTAGGTTATATAAAATGTGGAGTTTTACATAACTGGGAAAATGGAAAAAGTTAAGTTTCTATGGGGAAGTATATTACAAAGGCACGGGTTAAACCTTTATAAGAAACTTAGGAAAAAATGGGATGATGGGCTAATGTTTATGCGCTTAGACATACATAAGATATGTATAAAAAGCCAATTCTGCATTTTTGTTTTATTATATAGTTTTAGACTTTTGGAAAGGTCTATAACCATAGGGGGCGGGGTATTTGATTAAGGTTAGTTTTTAAAACCAAATGGGGTATAATTTGGGATTTTAATTCACCATGTGGATAATAGCTTTGGTCAAAAATCTTTATAATAATGGGTTTTTGGGGAATATCTAACATAAAGGGAATTATATAGGTAGGATAAGGTAATTTTAGGGATTCAATAGCATAAGTTAGAAATTAATATGACAAGGGGAAAGGAATGCACAAAAATACACTTATATGACTAAATAAAGTGAATTTTTTTAAAGAAAAGTTTATTATTTCATAAATTCACCACTTTTACTCAGGATAGAGTGTTTTCTAAGGGTTTGTATGCTTTATGAATGACGGGAGTTAATTAAATGGGATTTTATGTATCATTGAGTAAAAGAGGAGTTTTTACTTATGAAAATGAATTAAATGTATGAATGATGAATTAATATTGGTGAAGGGGAGTCTATCATAAGAATTCAACATTTTCCACTATCCAGTCACTAAGCCTTGGGTCCAGTCCCAACAGAAGTTAGAGAAATGCTCTGAGCCTCTTTGACTGGAAGTGTATAATATTGAAGACTTACAAGGGAAGGGAAATTAGTGATTTTTTTCCCGGTGATGAATATTACATGATTTTTCCACCTCTTTCTACCTACCCAACATTACTCTACCATTTTTTCTTCCTTTTTGCAGGTGCATTTAAGCTTGCTACCTTGAAACATTTTATTCTTTTGAAAGCATAAAAAATATCTAATTCTACCTTATTTCATCCGAGGGCTCAATTTAAACTGATGAGCTCCTCATTATTCTCTACCTATCTACTAATTAGTTAGGATTAAATTTTATGACTAATCTTTATTCACTAACTAAAACATGGAAATTGAAAACATGACAAGTCAAACTTAAACAGTTTAACTCATCATGGATTATGACATTTATTGACACTCTTCCATAATCATTTAGCAAAAGTAAAAATTAATGGAATTTGGACTTGCACACTTTCATGTTTTATTTTCATCTTTTCTTTTGGGGTCTATATTTTTATCAAGTCCTTTGATCTTTATTTTAGGAATTTTACCCTCTTTTCTGATTTATTATTATTATTATTATTATTATTATTATTTTTTAAAATATGGGAAAAAAACTTGCATAAAGAAAGGTATGTACACATTTACAAGACTATCATAAGTCAATTCCAAATTATGAATCCTATACATATAGGACCCTAACAATGGATTCACATGGGGATGGCATTTCTTGGTGAAATCTGAAGAAATCTAAGACTAGTAGCCTTCAAATTTTGACCTTGATGATCCAGTAATTATCATTTGTTTTCTACAAACACTCATATTTATGACATTTTACTCTTCAAATCTTAGGGAGTTCTCTCCGAGTTTCAACTTTGCAAAGAAAATATCCAATCCAAACTAAAACTTAAATGGATATTTACAATGATGTAAAAAGTAACTGGGACTAACTATTGGTTAACTCAGAAGAATAGTAGTGTTTGAGAATTCTACCATTAACTGGTCCTTCTTGAATATTTGTTCCATCCAAATATTTGATGAAGAAAGCATTGTTACCCCTATATCCATAAATTATATAAGGCCCTTTCCATAGAAAGTCAAACTTTCCATGCTTTCCTTTTTCTTCTCTCCTTGAATAATCTCATTTTAATACTTTATCTCCAATGAGGAAGTCATTTTGCTTTACTTCTTTTGTCAAAAAAATTCTTGATTTTATTTTGAATGACTTGAGATTTTTCATAGACTTCTTCCCTTGTTTGTTGTAGATGAATTGTTTTATTTATACTTCTTTGTATATCATTTAGCTCCACTTGTGTTTCTTGAATGATCTTCATTACTGGAACACCTAATGATGATGGGAAAACTGCATCCATCCCATAAAAAATTTGGTAAGGAGAACTTCCAATTGACTTTTTGGTAGTAAGTATATCTACCCATAAGGCATACACTAACTTTTTATTCCAAGTTTTCTTGTTGTATTCAAGTATTTTTTTAATGATATTCACAAGGCTTTTATTTGAAGATTCAACTAGGCCATTATCCTGAGGGTAATAAGTAGTAGAGTGTCCTAGGGTAATATGTTACTTGTGACAGAAGGCAATAATTTTGTTAGATTTAAATGCTGCTGCATTATCAGTAATTATTTTCTGTGGGCTTCCAAATCTAGATAAAATGTTGTTTTCTATGAAAGAGATAACGACTGAGTCAGTGGATTTTCTGTTATGAATGGCTTCAATCCACTTAGTAAAGCAATTCGTGGTAGTCAAAATCCACTTTTGTTGGCCAGAGGATGGAGGGTGAATTTCTACAATGAAGTCTAAACCCCATTGTTGAAATGACATTTTAGTAGAAATAGGCTTTAGGGGTAAAGGTAACAATTTCTTTTTTCCTTCAAAAATCTGACATTTATGATTTGAAGTAATAGATTTTTTCACATCGGCAAATAAGGTAGGCCAGTAAAAACCAGCTCTAAGGATCTTATTTGTAGTACTTTTCCATTATAAGTGTCCTCCACAATCACTTGCATGAACTTCTTCAATAATTTTGTCAGCTTCTGATTTTAGTAAGCAATTCAGTAATATCCCACTTTGTTCTTTACAAAAAAGTACATTATCCAAAATACAAAATCTCATTGCTTTAATTTTTATGAATCTGGCTCTAGTCCTTGTTAATCCAGGAGGAGCTTGTAAATTTGTAAGTACAAATATAATATATGAGTACCATGGTGAATCTAGAAAGGCTTCACTGATCAATGCAGTCGCCATCTCTTCCTGGTTATCAACCTGAGCAATAAAATTTATATCTAATGCATTGCAATTGGATTCAGCCATAAATCTAGCTAATCCTTGTCCTTTAATGAGTTTATTTGGTTTAATATCTATGTCATATTCTAGGATAGTGGCAATCCACTTTCCTCTTCTTCCATCAGGACCATCCTAAGTCAGAATGTCTTTTACTATAGAATCAGGGACATAGGCAATAATGTGGGAGTACATAATGTAAACTCTGAAATATTTTATGGCTTTAACCAAAGCTAAAGCTTGTTTCTCCATTATGTTATATTTCAGAGGTGCATATCTAAGGGAATTACTGAAAAAGGCTATAGGCTGTTCAAAACCTTGATCATTCTTCTGCAGTAGAACTGCAGCAATGGTATGCTCTGAGGCAAATGAAAAAATTATAAAGTCTTTTTTGAAATCTAGACTGATTAAGACTGGTGTTTTAGTTAAAGCTTGTTTAATAGATTCAAAAGATTTTTTTACTTCAACTGTCCATTTTAAAACCGAGTCCTTTTTAAGCATATTATTCAGTTCTCTGATGATTTCCGCTAAGTTAGAGATAAATCTTCTCAAAAAAATAATTTTACCTAAAAATGCTTGTAACTCTTTGATATTTCTAGGTAGATGAATGTTCAAAATGGCCTCTATTCTTGCAGGATCTATCCTAATACCTTCCTTGGAAATTATGTGTCCTAGTAACTTACCTTCCTCTAGTCCAAAAAAATTTTTCTTGGGGTTCAAAATATACCAAATTTTCTACATTTTATAAAAACTTGTCTCAGATGATCCAAGTTATCATTATCTGTCTTAGAAAAAATAGTAATATTTTCTAAATTAATAACCAGATGATCCAAGTTATCATTATCTGTCTTAGAAAAAATAGTAATATTTTCTAAATTAATAACCAAGAAGTCATGTATTTCCTTAGCAAAGGCTATGTCCATAGCCCTCTGAAAGGTAGCTCCAGCATTCATCAAACCAAAAGGCATTTTCACATACATGAAAGTGCCCCAAGGAATGGTAAAAGCTATTTTAGCTTGGTCTTCCTTTTGAACAAGAATTTGGTTGTATCCTGAAAAACCATCCAACAAAGATATCCTAGAAGAACAAAATACCCTTTGTAAAATATGATCCATCTTGGGTAAAGGGTAATTATCCTTCAAAGATACTTTATTGAGATTCCTAAAGTCTACACATAATCTGATTTCACCTATTTTCTTTCTGGAAGGTACTAAGTTTGAAACCCAATTAGAATATTTGATTGGTGCAATGATTTGGGCATCATACATGCATTTAACTTCCTTTTCTATCAAAGGTAATAAGACAAGATTAATCCTCCTCAGTTTTTGTTTAAATGGTTTATGGTCATATTTTATAGGAATCTCGTGTTGAATTATGTTTGTGTCATAAGCTTTGAGATATTCATAACTCCATGCAAACACATCTTGATATTCCTTTAAAAGTTCTATGTATTTTTATTTTTCTTGAGGAGGTAAAGATTTTGACAATTTAATTATTTTTGGCTTTAATTCTATCCCAATGTTACATTCTTCAATGTCAGACCTGACTGGTTCCATTTTTGGCTTTTTAGGCACATCATTGGAATCAAAAAGGTCCTCCAAAAGAGTTAAACCCTCAGGCAAAAAATTATCTTTTAGATCTAACATGTCAATTTCTTCTTCAATGATTTCCTCTATATCTACTCTCTCTAAGTTATCTATATCAAATTGAGTAAATGCAGTGGGTTTGTTAAATTTATGTACATCTATGTTATCTATTTCATAATTAAAATCTAAATCTATATTACAGTCTAAATCTATCTTACAATTTTGAAATTCTTCCTCATTACTCAAAAAATGGTAAATTTGTTCATCTTCAGAGAAAATCTATTAGTATTTGACATTGTATGGGACAATGGGTTTGTATTTAACTTCAGTAGTATACATATGTGTTGGTTGAAAAGGTAAGCTACATGTGCTAGCAAAAGTTGCCAAGCAATGTGCTTGAATGTTCTGTTTTCTAGGTATATTAGCAAACTTAAATTCCAATAAATCTTCACATAAATCAGTTGTTGTATCTCTATATCTGGCTAATTTAGGATTATAAATAGAATACTCTACATTTATTTGTTTTATGACTAATTCTAAATCTCCCATAATTAAAATTCTTTTACCTCCTAAATTTCTGATGATTTGGAGGCCTAAAATAAGTGCCTCATACTCTGCCATGTTATTAGTACATTTGAAGTTGAGTCTAAAGGCATGTCCTTCTGAATGACCTATCTTAATGTTTGTGATCCATATTCCTGCTCCTGCTCTTGTTTTGTTCATAGAGCCATCAAATTCTAAATGCCAAAGGGCTTCATGAAAAATATTGTCATTGTTTGATTTTGGCTTTATGTCAATCAGTTCTATTTGGATTTCATTATTATCAGAGTTACATAAAATGAAAGAGTCATGATCAGTTGGTTTTGAGTAACTGGGGTAATCTATGAATCTTTTTGCATTGTTGACCATGAATTTCATTAAATTTTTCCTATAAAGCTTCTTGGTCTGTCCAAATACTGATATAGTAGCATAGTTCATGTCTAATTGTAGATATCCTTGCAGCTTTGCTCCCCATGAGCGAGAAAGAAGCATACCATACTTTGGTGGGATGTCAGCTACTACAATATCCATAACCATGCTCTTACCAGGGTACTGAACCAAATTCACACATAAGTCTTTAATAAATCCTATGCACTTAACTTTGCTAGAGTAAAATGAGAACAAATATTTATAAGGCCTGGTTATTTCTAGATTAAGTGTTTCCATAATGGCTTTTGGCATTAAGTTATGGGAAGCTCCTGAATCTAACATAGCATTGTGTAAAATCTGATCATGAATAGTAAGGTTGATATAGAAAGGAGGAATTGATCCATCTAAATGCTTACCATTTACATCAGGGCCAAAAATCAACTCTGGTTGATCATCATTCAAATTAATGGCATCTTCACCATCATTCATATTCAAAGTCTCAGTAATTTTTGAATTATATAAGTCATTCTTTACCAATTCAGTTAAAGGACTTGGTATTTTTAACTTAGCTATTTCAGTCTGAATGTTGAATGAGGGTTGAGACTTACTAATCTGAAGTAATTCATCTTTTGCAACTGTTATCTGAGTTGGTTTTTCTTGAATTTTCAGCAGCTATTTTTGTATTATTAGTTTTAGGATTTGCTGATTTAGAATCAACAGGACTCTTTTTAGGATTGAGAATTTTTGTTTTTACTAGATTAGAAGCTTTTGTAGTATTAAATTTTGGTCCATATTTGGAAGATTGAGCTACTTCATCAGTAATATCAACAATATTGGGGCTTATTGGTTTCTTAGGACTGGAAGGATTGGAATTTTGCTTGTTTTCCCTTGGGTGAATTTGCAAAATTTTTGTTTTTGGGGCTTCTACATTTTTCTTATTTTGATTTTGGGAATTGTTTTGTCTAGCCATAATTGTAATCTACGGATAAATTACGCTTCCCAAAACAAGTGATAGTCTATAACAATAGGTGAAAGACTATACGACTATTTCTCCTAACTCAGAACAGATACACAGAGATGATTGGAGGCTTACTTGTTCAGTCGCTTCCACTGTAGCTTCAAATTCAAGCGGTTTGTGAGCTGAATGCTTCCTGCAAGAAATAACACTGAAACAGAAGAAGATGCAATAATACAGATATCTATTCAAGTTAGTTACCTAAATCAGTAAATCATAAACCATATACATCAACTATGATATTGCAACATGGAAAATTAAAGCCAACACAGATGCATATAGGGAAAAATAAGCAGTATTCTTTATTGATGATAGAAGGAGAGGTTACAAAAAAATGATTGATTTGAAGTGGCACTTCCAGCAATGATCCAAAGCCTCATCAAAGTATAAATATCTCCATCAATATCTTCACAAATCAAGCTCTCAATTGAAAATTCTCCAGCATTTCTCTACCCAAATTCTTCCTCCTTAAGCACTTAGATCTGTGCTCAATTTATAGATGAAATGTAGGTTGTTTTGCAATCAATAACTTTCCAAAAATAGGAAATACATGTTTCTATTAATGTAGATGTCAAATGGACACATGGATCTGAAACTTGACACGTGTGAACTCTTCTAGAAGGCACTGGCCAAGTGGAGATTCCAGAACAATGAGAATTTCGCTCCCAATGTGACCAACACACCTGTGAATGTAGGGAAGTGCTTTGAAGAGCAGCCTTGCATGGGGCTACCTGCATATGCAATGCACTTAGGCCCCTTATAGCCTACGTTGGTGAGCTCTCATATGTTATAGAATAAGCTTCAAACCATGGAAACATTTGCTTGATAAAGTATTGTTTGATTTGTCTTGTTTCTTGTCTTAGAGAATATAGCAACTAAAATGATAGGGAATGATAGACCCTTGATCATCGGTCCTAGAGATGATGCACAGTTAACCAGGTCATTGGGACTGGTGCCCAAATTGACCTATAACAATTTCCCCCTGACGCATGAGATCCAAATAATAAGAACATTTGATTGAGATGCTTTACATTGTGATGAGCCTGGAAAGGAAGCGGAATGGTCACCTACATCAATATTACAATACATTACATCATAATATATCCTCTTTTGATCATAATTGCTGAGGGTAGGCATTCCCATAGTCAGCACATAAACAATCTAATAACATGTATATTATTCAGAAATTTGTCTACATTGCAATTTTTCCCAGATGCAGACACACCTAAAGATATAGGCCCATGTTTGGATGAAAATCTCTATGTAAGGTCACCGTACAGATGATGTGTACAAAAATCCTGAAATCACAACCCGAATGGCTGAAACTAGATCCGGGGTCTTCTTATCTCATTCACTCGATCATTCAGGTACAAGTCTAGCCATGTGAATATATGATTTGTAGTCAAACATGGAAAGACATCATTTGATTACCAGCTAATAATGTGAGTTGTTAACAAACGTGAGAGAACCACCATTAATGTCAATGGCCCTCAAGGTACTACAGTACATTTCGTAAGGCGTGAATAGATGATTTGATGTCGAACGGCAAACAAAATATTTCAGTCAAAGGTCCGGAAGCAAGGATCTTGTCGATGCTATAACAAGCCTCATGGTACTATAATTTGATGTTTCTAAGTGAACTTCCTAGATATTTATTTGTCATCGACAGGAAGTCACCTTATTGAAAAACAAGATTTATTGATTTTGGAGACAAGGGTATGACTTGATATAGCAATTTCAGGGATGACGGTCATGAAAATGAAGGTTTACGAGTATTGTAGATGGATGATTTTTTAATCACTGGATGACTTCTCTTGAACATATCGGTGACACAGTGATGAGTTGGCAGCGTTGACCCAAAACTAAAGTGAAGGTATGATGAACCATAGGTGTGAATAAACCATCAAGATGATTACCCAACCTAAACAATGACGGACATGAAGTGAAAGAAGTGTCATGTTCAAGAGCGACTTGCTACCAAAAAGAAACTTTACTTAATTTTCCCAAATTTTCCCCAGTCATTTGTCGACCAGTACCTCTTTATTTTTTAACAAGCTTGAGGAGGATAACATTTTCTTGATCTATAATTCAACCATTCGTGTGAATAAAGTATCTCTATTTAATAATTTAACGAGTCTAGCGATGAATGAAACTCAATTCTTGCCATGATTGACAAGCCCATCGCTATTTTATGTTTTAATGAGCCTAAAAACAGTGATAGTCTAGTCCTTTTTCATATTTAGAGAGTCTAAAAAAGAGGACGAAAGAGAACTCAAAAAGTACTTTTTCGTAAATTTGTCTCTCAGATCCAAAAAAGTGTAAAATAATATCTGAAAGAACCTCTTTGGTCATGTTTAACCAAGGTATTCCTTTTTCGTAAATAATCCATCTCAGTCCGGAAAAGGGTTAAACTTATACTAAGTAGATATTAGTTCATTTACTTTAATAAGCTCGAAATGACAAGTGCTCGCCAATATTTTCACATTATCGGAGTTTGAAAAGAGCTAAAAGAAGACTCCATGGGTTCCTTTTTCACTGTTATCGAAGCTCTAAAAAGAGATAAAAGTGTGCTTCAAATCCTTTTTTCGTTTTTAACAAAGCTCAAAAAATAAGGAGAAAAAGTATTCTTTGTGGTCAAGTCATTCTTTGAAATAAATCCACATGACTAATCTTCTCATCAGTTGTATTTCCTATTCAGAACAACATCAAATGGATTAAAAATGCCTATTTCATGATAAAAACATAATGAAACCATAGTCATAGCAATAAATTTAAGTTGCAAACAATTAAATGACTATATAAAGTAGTTTCACTATTCATTTTTACCATTCCATAGTTACCATTTGAATTTTGGAGCTCTGAACTTGATTTTTCCCCCGAACTTTAGTCGTTAATTGTGGTTGTTTCTATGGACGGACTTCGTCACTGTTTGATCCTGGTTAGTAGCATGAACCTACTCTTCCTTTCAGTATTCATTTTATTCCCATTCCTTGCAAATTTTTAGGGTTTTAAGGCCCCTAGGGTAGATTCTTCCCAAATTGAGGGCAACGCACCCTTGAACATCGAAACCTGTGTTGCATAGCAGGTACAGTGAAGGGTACCTACATATGCAACACAGTATCTCAACCCAGGGAGTGTGTTGGGCATAGTTCAAGTTTTTGATTTTCATGATGTGCTCAAAATTTGCCTAGTTTTTTGCAATGAATGGTATCTAATGGATTTAATGGTTATATTTCAGGTTTCCATCAGATTATAATGACAATTGCATGGAGAGAAAGAGAACATGAAAAACACGATATGATTGCCTTGAATGATCTGGGTACTGTAAGAGCTTTAAGAGATTGCGGGCTACTTAAGTACTTCAAATTTTCCGGAATGAGGCAACAAATAGAACTCTTAGAGTTCCTTGTTTGAGCATGGGATCCGACAATAGAGGCATTTCACATAAAAAATCAAGTGTTTTCCATAACAATAGAGGATGTGTATTTTCTCACAGGTTTGTCGAGGAGAGGTTTTCCCATTTCTCTCACAGGGTCTACCATTGGAGGAGAGACAGTGAGGGATTATGTTATGCAGTATTTCTATCCAGGGTCAGAACCTAGCAAAGATGTAAAAATAAACATCCAGGATTTCAGGGATTTGCCTTTGAGAACCACCCTTTTCACAATCGTTAAACTTGTCGGCACCGTTACACTCCATGTAGCGAACATATCGTATATGCAGTATGTGCTAGAGTGCCTAGAGCTAACAGTCTTCAACTGGTCTGAAGTTGTTCTATCTCAGATAAAGGAAAAACTGAATAAAGAAAAGGGTGGAAGGAAGAAAAATTTCAGTTATGGTTTGATCCTTATCTCCTTCGCTTTGGAACGGATTCCACTGATGCAGCCACAACATGTAACATTGGATATATCTAGTCCTAGAGATCCTCGAATGCAGAGATGGGTAGAACTCATGGGTCGACATGCAGGGCAATCAACCATTGTGTTCTCTACTGCATTCTTCACCTGGTTCTGGTGACATATTGTCGCCATCGATGAGTATGCATATGTAGGCGTCAAATTTCGAGGAGATCCAGATCCAGTATTACCAGAAGGCGCTCAGTGGGGTGGAATAGGTAAGCATGATTTGACCATGTTTTTTATTTTTATAAGGTTTATATAATGTTTTTGTGTTTTTATTTCTTTCCCGGACTAAACTAAATGTTTGATGTAATGAAGATATTGGTTGCATTCAACCAGTAGAGGAACCAGAGCAAAAAGCAGATGTGCTAGCAGAGAGGGCTGTTAGGAGAGTAGTCCTTCAGGATCTTGATATGGTTGAGACTCTAGCTGAGCTCCAGCAACACATAGAGGGGTTGACCTTTGGGATTCTGCATTGCCCGATCGAAGAGTTTCCCATGTGACTGCATCGACACACAATTGGGGTTTCTAACCGTTGGATGTGGTTGCTTCGTAGGATTGCTAGATCTATAACATGTTACCATGAGCACCACTAGTTTACTTGTGAATTTTTTCATACATTTTGAGATCAAATGACCAATGTGTCTTGGTCACAAATTTTGTAAAAAACCTATAACTATCTATCTATATGTTTTCAGAGTTTTTCCTATGTTTAATGCACAATCCTATTCAATGTTTTCAATATTTTCTTTACCTATGTAGCAAATTTATGTTTAAAACTTGATTAGCTAATGAATAAGTTAAAGTGTTCAGATTTCTGGAAATGTGTTGATATTGAATGAAATCAAAATGTCTCTCAAAATTCGAACTCTTAGGAATAATCTAAGAAGTGTTGGATTTCTAACAGCATAGATACTAATAAGTTGTAATACCATGAGTTTTGGGTCTAACCTTATGATTATGCGGTTAATACCAAATGAAATGGAATCAGAGAGAAGTTTGATCAATGCTCTATACTCAACGATATTGTTCATCGATCTACCAATACAAATCCCTTGAAAACTCAATAGCTTACCGTTCAGAGTGAAAATGGCCCACGATGCAGAGGATAGGTTTTGTGTACTACGACTAGCACCCTTAGCATATCCAAGAAATGGTTCCGAAGATTTAGTCATATGCGATGAAATGAAAAGTGGATTACTAACGTCAAGAAAAATCTAAAAACAAATTTAGTGAATGCAAATCACTAACATATAAACAAATATAATACAAAAAATTACTACACTCATGATTAAGCATAGTTGCATTTCAAATACAACCCATTTCTAGGCTGTGCCAATGGAATCCCATCGTAATCAACTAACTCGTAGGCACCCTTAGCAAGAACTCTTTTGACAATATAAGGGCCATGCCATAATGGATTGAATTTCCATATACCTATTACATCAGCTTCTTGGTCGTAAAGAAGGACCAAGTCACCCTCTGAGTAGATGCGAGGCTGGACATTTTTGTCTTATTGCGCCTTTATATGTCTCTTATGTGCTTCGTTGGCAAATTGGGCTTCACGACACATTTCATCAAGATGGATGAGGTTAAGGAGATGCGCTTCTTCTTCTGAGGTGTTAGGTAACAAGTCTATCACGAGTTTTAACGATGATATTTCGCATTGGATTGGTAAGATAGCTTCTAGACCATACACCAATTGAAAAGGAGTAAATCTGGTTGTGTTTCTCATCAAGGTTCGATACGCCCACAAGGCGGAGTACAGGATCCAGTTCCAGTCCCTTTTACGGACTCCTATCATTCGTTGAAGCATTCGTTAAGAATTTTTTTAATAGCCTCAACTTGTACATCTGATTGTGGATAATAAGGAGTAGAATTATCATGCAACAATCCTAACTTGGCTGTCAATTCAAACATAATATGGTTGCAAAAATGCTTCCCATGATCAGTAACTATAGCCTGTGGGACCCCAAACCGTGCAATAACATGGTTGAAGAAAAAAATGCAGTTGTTTGTCTTGTGTTAGTAAATGTAGGCATCGCTTCGGCCCATTTGGAAAAATAGTCAACTGCGGCAATAATATAATCATGCCCCCTAGACGAAGGAGGGTTACAGGTCATGAAATCAATACCCCATTTCATAAATGGTCCAGCAGAGACAACAAGATGCATTGGCACTGGAGGTTTGATTATTTTACGATAAAAATTCTGGCATGCATGAAAAATTCTGACTGCAAGGATGAAATCTTGAAAAATAGTAGGCCAAAAGTAACTAGCGCGGTAGCATATCCAGATAAGTGTCCACCACAAGCCCCAACATAACAATCATTTAACACTTTTTCGGCCTCCTCATGAGTGAGGCACCTCCTTAAAATGGTATCAACACCACGAAGATAAAGTGTATCACTGACGATCAAATAATATTTGGCTTGGTATCGAATACGTCACTGATCAGAGCGAGAGGTATTAGGTCAAAAAATTTGGGTTTAGAGATAAATGATGAAATATCCATACCAGGGATCAGATGATCTGATCAGAAACAGAGACTTTTCTGGAATAGATGGTTCCGATGTAGTATTAGTACTATCAGAGGGAAGGTCACAGAGAAGCTCAGCAAAAAATAAAGACTTCATTGACTTGGATTTGATGAATTCCAAATCAAATTCCTGCAAAATGACAATCCATTTTGAATATTTCCCCCCCAGAAATTGACGTGATAATATGTAAGTTATGGGGTTGCAATCCGAAACTATTGTTGTTTTTTGGAGCAGGATATAATGGTGAAATCTTTGGACAGCTTGAAAAGCTGCCAAGGAAAGCTTTTCCACGTACGAGTACTTAACTTCCATATCATTGAGATTATGACTCAAATAATAGATTTGATGTTCAATTCCATCTTCTACTTGGACCAAAACCATACCGATGGTCGTTTCAGCCGCGGAAATATATAGGAAGTAATCATTTTGATAATTAGGAAGATACATTAATGACACTCGGACAAGATGGTCCTTGAAAGCATCAAAAGAAGCTTGCGCAACTTGGTCCCAATGGAAGGGAACTCCCTTTTTCAATAATCGAGTAAATCCTTTCACCATTTTGGCATAGTTTGGAATGAACCTTCTCAGGAAGTTAGCCTTTCCTTGAATTTTCTGTATCTGAAGTAAGTTTGACGGTGCAGGCAAATCAAGAATTCCCTGAACCTTTAGTGGGTCTATTTGAATTCCTTCTTTTGAGACTATGAATCTGAGAAATCAACCAGAACCAACACAAAACACACATTTATGTGGATTGAGGCATATCTTGTAGTGTCAGAAATGTAAGAAAATGGCTCTCAAATGCATCAGATGATCAGTCTGATTTCGTGAATGCGCTGGTAAATCATTTATATATGGTTGAACAATGTGCTTGATTTCGTTGAAATCTTAATCCATTGCTCTTAGAAAAGTTTCCCCATTATTCTTTAAACCAAACGAAAGTTTCCTATATGCGAATGTGCCCCAGGGACAGATGAATGTTGTCTTATGTTGTTCATCTGGGCGGATATTGATCTGATTGTAGTCGGAAAATCCATCCATAAACAAAAATATTTCACATCCAGCACAATCGTCAATAATCTGGTCGATAAAGGGAGTAGGATAGTTTTATTTTGGACAAGCATGATTAACACCCAGATAATCGATGCACACTCTAATGGTTCCTTGTTTTTTCATAACAGGAATGATATTGGAAACCCACTCAGTTAGCAGAATAGGGTAAATGAAACCAACACATAAAAAAATTTCAACTTCTGCTTTGATGGAAGCGGATTTCTTTAGATGAACAAGACGAAGCCATTGGTGCACTACTTTGACATCAAGATACATATTAATAGTGTGTTCAACTATACTAGTATCTATGCCTGGCATTTTCTCGTAAGACCAAGCGAATACGTCATGAAATTCACGAAAAAGAGAGCGATATGAATCAAGTTCTGATGGAGAACAAGATACACTGACATGAATATTTTCTACAATGCTAGGTTTGGTCGAAATATCAATATAAATAATTTCTTCAATATTTGATAAGTTTCGCTCAGAATCAATTGCATTAATTGGAATAGAATTCGAAAAGAAAGTTTTGATGGATGGGTGATATAGTTCGCTAAGATTATTTTCTTCATAATTTGTAATATGGGAACAATGATGATAATTTTCCCATGGTTCTCCTTCTGACATCATAGCTTCCAAAATATTTTCATCTGTCAAAAATTTTGAGGAAAATGGATCAAATAAAGTACCAAAATCTAATGAACGATCAACCGAAAAACTCGGCGATGCTGATTTCAGATTTGCTGCCCAAGCCAAATAGATTGATTGCTATGCCAGCTCAATAGGTCTGGGTGGTAAAACATCATCCGACGTAGAAATATCAGAAACACTCGTACTCTCCCTTAAGCTAGATAGAGTGGAAGAGATCATGTAGCAGGTCTTTATACTTGCGATTTCCGCCGGGTGGCGGTAATGCAAAGGTTCCCATAAGAGTGGAATCCTTTAAGAGTCCTACAAAAATGTTCTGGATTTCTAGTTGGGGTAAGTGAACAATTGGAACGCTTCCAGTTACCTGCAAAGTGGAGGCAAAGAAAGATATTTTATTAATGACTGTGATTGTACCTTTATGTGGAAAGGCAATCATTCTAAAATATGTAGAAACAATGGAAGTCATTACATATACCCATTTCCAAGTAAAATATTATAGTCAAGGGGTCCATCAACAAACTCAACATCAATACTTACTGTTTTCCCCCTTAGTTCAACATGCAGGTTATTGATAATACCACAAGTTTTATTTGTTCTTCCATCAAAAACCTTCAACATTGTTGATGATTGTGATAATCGCGGCGAGCCAAGTGACTTCCAACAATTTAGAGACATAATACACGTAGATGTTCCCTCATCAATAATTGTGCGATGAGCAATTTTATTGAGAAAATTTACTTGGATGGAGAATGCCAATTTTGCTGGTAGCTGCGGCATATAGCCCTTATGATTAAAGATGACAAGATTAGAATCAGTCAGATCAATTCCACCAATGGCCGACAATAAAGCCTGCTTCTGGGAGGGACAATTTTGTAATACCTCAAGAGCAGACATAGTTGAAGGGGATTGAGCCAAATATTCAACTATATTATAATTTTTTGCATCTCTTGCTCGAGGATTATATGTCGATTTATGAATTACTCCCTTCGGTGGCTTAATTGTCAATTCAGGAATAACAGGAGGTGGTACTGATTCATTAGATGGATTCGTTGTTGAGGTAGTAGGTTGATCAGTGGCCAGAATACCATAGTATTTATTCCACGTCGACATCAAAATATCTTTTGAAGGTTTTGTAGTGGATAACATTAACACTTGGGAACTAGGAGCTGGATCCATATTAACCAAATTTGTGTCTGG
This sequence comes from Pinus albicaulis, assembly GCA_034641835.2. Taxonomy (NCBI): domain Eukaryota; kingdom Viridiplantae; phylum Streptophyta; class Pinopsida; order Pinales; family Pinaceae; genus Pinus; species Pinus albicaulis. The sequence goes on along the minus strand of CM076579.1, from coordinate 1,495,963,897 downwards.
ATTTGGAAATGGGTCTGTCAACACAGTTGATGCATGAGAAGTCTTGATATTTTTTGAGAATTCAGCACAGTGAGGACAATCCATAACAAAGTGTTCCTCATTACATATTATGTATAGATAACGAGGTTTTCGTGGTCCAGACGGTTGATCAGATGATCTTTCCTACGGGTTAGAAGTTTTCTTTTTCTTTGATTTCCCTTTTTTCTTACTTCCTGGTTGCTTGTGACTTTTTCCTTTTTCAAATGACATGGCATTAATTTCGGAAGTAGGAGCAGGATCAGATGCAGTAGCGTGGTGTGTGTTTGCAGTGCCTATCAAGCTATCTCCAGCATGAGAGTCCTTTATTTGAGAAGGAACATTGAAATTAGATCGCGATGCATTAGGAATTTTTTCATAGAGCATGCCAGACTAAGTATAAATCAATTCTAAATACTGGGCATGAGCGGTAACTTGATCTTCTGTGACGACGCCACCTTTAGCCACATCCTCATTTATATATGGTAACAAGGATTTAATGAACCATTCAGCAAGGAGTTGATCGGGAACAAATGTCTTAACCATTCATCGACGACGACGCCATTCATGAATATGATCTGAAATGTGAGTAGCATTATTCTGTTTGAAGTTGGTCAAGAGTTCCATTCCAGTTTTGTATCTGATCGGTAACTGGAAATGGGTCAAAAATACAGTAGCTAAGGTAGTGAAATTGTTAAAAGAAGCTCTAGGTAATTCAATGTACCATTTAGCAGCGAGACCTGTGAGCGTATGCTAGAAAAGATGTAGGCGAACAGAATCATCATTCAAGGAATTTGATGAACACCATAAATGATAATTCATAACATGAGTCGACGGATCTTCTCCAGGTTTTCCATTGAATTTAGGAATGTCGGAGGGTAATTTATGAGGTATCACTAACCACCAAGGAGCATAATTGATAGGATCATTGGTTAACTGGTTTAAATATGGTAGTTCCAAGGTTGCAACAAAAGAAACTGTCTATTAAGATCAGGGTGAGCATAGCTAGAGTATGATGGAATTTCTTGGGAAATAGGTCTTTGAGCACCAGCATATGGAATTTGATGCTGGTAACCCAGATAGGGGTCGTTTTGCATGGCAAACACTTGAGAATTATGTTGACCAAAACCTAGATATGATACTTGTTGAAATGAAGTTTGAGGAATTTGCGCCTGGGGCTACCAAGGGATCTGTACACCAATTTTATAACCCAAATTAGTATAATTTGGATTTAGTTGATATGTATAACCAGGTTGTGTTTGTGACATCCCATAAAATGGTACACCACCTTGTGAATAAATGATCCCTGATACAGGTTGTTGTAAATTAACCAAAGGATTTTGAGTCTGTGGACCCAACATTTGATGATATTGAGTTGAAGATCTCGCCTGATAAGGTTGATGTACAAAATTTTTATTCTGTAATAGGGGTATAGATGTATTAACTAGTGGTAATGAATTGGGTGTAATAGGTTGAACCGGTTGATACGATTGTACAACCATTTTTGGTTGGATAGGCAGAGTGGGCTGCCATTGAAAAACATTCATGTCAACATTAGTTTGACCAAAAAGTGACTGAGTACTGTCATATTGGGTGACCAAAGGTTGCCCTCCAGCATAAGGAGGATAATAAGATGAAAAATATTGTTCCCCAAATGTTGGGAGTCTAGTTGATATGGTACTTAAAGGAATTGATCCATAAGGACCGACTTGATATTGCCCTGATGATGGAGGTAATGAGTCTAGTTGTTCAGTACTAACTATAGGAATACCAGTTAAAACACCAGATGATGACATTGGCAAATACCATGAACGTGAAGATGCATTAGCGAAAGTGCCAGATAATGATTTGTAACCTGTTGGGACCGAACGGACACCGTGCAAATATGAAGCTGGTGAGGTTGTGAACATTGACGGAGTAGCGAGGGTAGGAGCTGATGTAATTGGAATAGCAGACCCAACCGAGTATGTTGGTTCAGGCATGGTTGTATGACCAAATGTATACTCTCCAAAATCTACAGGAGATTGAATGGAAATGGGATCAACAAAAGCATATGGAAATGATTGAGAAAAAGACTGGTACAGGTAAAGGTCTCCCCCAAAATGGGTTGGAATTAAAGGTGTATCAGGTTGTGGTATTTCTTCTATCATAATTAAACCAGGAGGAAGAAATTCATCGTCAGGCCCAAAATATATTTCAGACAGTTGACTGTATGATATAGGAGTTTCAATAGCTACAAAACTTTGTGGGATGACCAAGGTAGGAACAACTTCTGATTATTCAACTTCAGGATTCAGATGTGTTGAAAAGGAAGAGACAGGATCTATATCAATTTGTGATTGAACAACGTCAGGTCCAGGAGGTATGGTCTCAGTGATTGTATGGATCGTGAACACAGGTAGTTGTGAAGACTTCATTTCAACAACAGTAGACGAACTGGGATGTGTGGAAACAAGTTGAGCTAACTCTGGGTTAAAAGATGATGTTTCTCTAGAGGTACGAATTGTACTTGATTTGACAGACCATGATCCCCTTCGCCTACCAGAAGTAACTTCCGGTGGTAAAGGTGGTTTTAAAGCTAATCTATGTGAACGACGGGGGATAGGATTGTGTTCTTCCATGATTAATGATTTATTTTAACCAAAAAAAAAATAAACAAAAAGAGGGTAGTGCTAGGCAAAAATTCTTGCCAAGAAACTGTGAACTGCAGAATACCTCCTGGTGAACCAAGAAGTATAGGCAGGTAATCCTTCGAATGTTATGTTCGGTGTATCACAATTTTAGGGCGGCTAACTCGGTTCACTATGGGTGGATAGCACCTAAATTTTTTTCTCCCAAATATACCCGAAGGTACGTGGAGGCCCAAGTCTGTATTAGTGATGTCTGATGTGAAACTGCACAGTGAGAGCACCCCTTTATACTTATCGTACTGTAACACTGCCCGATATACCCGAAAGTGTGTGGACGAGCTACGATATACTTATGTACGTGGAGTGAGGTATCACACTCAGAATGTATCGTAGACAAGTTAACAACAGTTACTATGTTTTACGACGCTGGAACACGTCTCTATCCTAGACCTTCTAAATGTTATCGTTATGGTTCCAATGCATTGTTAAGTAAATTGAGATGTATTTTATGTTGATCTTGCTTAACAATTTTCCTTTCAATGGTTCACCGTAATTATGTGTTTGAAATTCCTAAAATGCAGCTAAGAATGATAAATAATCTTTCACTTTTAGCTTTTTCAATGAAGAACCTAGCTACTAAGGGAAGAGAGAAAATAAATTGTGAGCAAACAAATCAATGAATCAAAAACTAAATGCAGATTTCCTAATGTTCCTTTTGCAAAACACACACAATCCTACATGAAAATGCAAGTTTTTATTTTCGGTTTCCTTAATGTTATGAATGCAGAAAATAAACTAGGTGCACTAGATCAATAATTCAAATGCTTTTTACTTTCGAGAAATGAAGAATACAAACAATAGTTTCTCTTTTGAAGGAAAAACGAGGATTTCAAAAACAATTTCTCCTATCAAGGAAATGAATATTTTACAACAATTTCCTATTTCGAAAGCAAATGATTCTTAATGCGAACATAAAAAATACTTTGAAATCAACTTGTCAATGATAAAGAAAAAAATTTCTAAACAAACATTGAACAAATTTTCAGCCAAAGGAGGAAGAAGTATATAGATTCACTGGTCAATTGAGCATCAAACATTTCAGAACACAGTAGCAAACAAAATTCAACCAAGTTGCAAAGTTAAATTCAAGGGAATTTGGTCACTTTCAGGATTCAACGTAGTCTCTAAGGGGAGACAGTGTTCTATAATGCAGGCTTGGAAGGGAGGCAGTGCTCTGCAAATCACTGTGTCCAATCTAAGGGTGCGTTGGGTGCAATCGACAAGGAGAAATACTACTGTTTAACTCACTATATTTGCAAATTAAGCTCTAAAAAATTTAATATTTAAGTGTAACAACTACTGGGTGGATAAACAAAGCAAATCAGAGGCTCTAACACCTATATCTAAGAGAAATTCTCCCCAGTGGAGTTGCCAATTTGTTGGGCCAGAATTGTAATCTAGGGATAAATTACGCTTCCCTAGAAAGGTGCTAGTCTAGAACAATAGGTAAAAGACTATATGACTATTTCTCCTAACTCAAAACAGATACATAGAGAGGATTGGAGGCTTACTTGTTCAGTCGCTTCCAAATGGCTCCTTCTGTCGCTTCCACTGCAGCTTCAAATTCAAGAGGTTTGTGAGTTGAATGCTTCTTGCAAGAAATAACACTGAAACAACAGAAGATGCAATAATACAGATATATATTCAAGCTAGTTAGCTAAACCGGTAAAGCATAAACCATATACATAAACTAAGATCTTGCAACAAGGAAAATCAAAGCCAACACAGATGCATATAGGGAAAAATAAGCATTATTCTTTATTGATGATAGAAGGAGAGGTTACAAACAAATGACTGATTTGAAGTGACCCTTCCAGCAACGATCCAAAGCCTCATCACAGCATAAATCTCTCCATCAGTATCTTCACAAATCAAGCTCTCAATTGAAAATTCTCCAGCATTTCTCTACTGAAATTCTTCCTCCTCAAGCATTTATATCTGTGCTCAATTTATAAATGAACTGTAGGTTGTTTTGAAATCAATAACTTTCCAAAAATAGGAAAGACATGTTTCCATTCATGTAGATGTCAAATGGACACTTGGATCTGAAGCTTGACACTTGTGAACTCTTCTAGAAGGCACTGGCCAAGTGGAGATTCTGAAACAATGAGAATTTCCCTCCTAATGTGACCAACTCACATGTGAATGTCGAGAAGTGCTTTGCAGAGCAGCCTTGCATGGGGCTACCTGTATATGCAATGCACTTGGGCCCCTTAGAGCCTGTGTTGGTGAGCTCTCATATGTTATACAATAAGCTTCAAACCATGGAAACCTTTGCCTAATGAAAGTATTGTTTGATTTGTCTTTTTTCTTGTCTTAGAGCATATAGCAACTGAAATGATAGGGAATGATAGACCCTTGATCATCGGTCCTAGAGATGATGCCTAGTTAACTAGTTCATTGGGAATGGTGCCCAAATTGACCTATAACAATTTTTTTTAGAAGAGTCATTATTTTTATCATTTCTAAGTTTATACTGGTTGTGTATTTCATTAATGGCAAAGTCATAACCTTGTTTATATTCAAAGGATTCACTAGAGTTTAATTTGAGTTTTTGAAGCTCAAATAGTTCCAGATCTTCCCGAGTGAGGAAAATGGTGTTTCTTTCATCTATTCCCATTAGATGATTGATGTCATCCTCATCTTCATCATTATTTTGAGAACTTTCAGCATAATACTCTTGAAATGGGGGCCTAATGTTTTGGTATGGAGCATCTTCTTTAGCTTTTATAGGGTTATTATTTTTTCTAAAATAGGGATTTCTGATCTGAGGTTGATTATCCCATTGAGGTTTTCTATCTAAATTATCTAATCTTTCTACCACCCTTTCTAATGTTTTGGCAACAAAATCTAATTTAACATCTGAGTTTGAACTTTCTTCTTTAATTGTAACTCTTCTTTCATTCCTAAGTCTGGGTTTCCTAGCTAGAATGTTAATTTCTACACTAACAACATCTAATTTCATCTGTTCTAAGGTTTCAACATCTCTTTCTCTTAATTCATAGGCCATCTCTATATCAAATCCATTAGGGAATTTGAGCAAAACAGAGTAAGGTGTAGGTTTAAGAGCTGCAGGAATAACGTTATAAACATTGTTATACCTAGTACAGTAATCTTGTACAGAATCATTAGGAGACCTTTTTAAAGCATCAAACTCAGACAAAATTTGAAGGGGGTTCTTTTTCTTTTCCATTTATTTAAAAATATTCTATGAAATGCAGCTAAATCAGCGATACTAGCTGCAGATAAATTTTTGAACCATTTTTTAACTTCTCCAGTCAAACTTTGGGCAAATAACCTCATCTGGACATCTGACTCATCAATTTCATAAATTTCACAGTATTTTATCATTTTTGTGACATGTTCTTGAGCATTATATTGTGACAGGCCATCAAATGGTGGTACATTGTTTTGGTAATCCTGAGGCATATCATGGAGGTTTTTGGGTAAGAAAAGGGGAGCACACCTAGTAGCCATGGCTTGAAGCTTTGTTGAGCTAGGAGGTATAACTGTAATGATAGGGGCAATGCTGGATATGGTAGCTGATGAACAAACACATGTGTTTGAAGAGCTGGGAAATGAATATGGTATGTAAATGGAATTTCTAGGAAATAAAGATGTGGTGCATTAGGGGAGTTTTGAGGTCTAAAATGGGCCTCCTAAGAAAAATTTACAATCAAAATAAACTTTATAAGAACAAATAGGATTCAAGATGATGATGTCAACCATGGGGGATGAATCACTATTTTTAAGTAAAAGGGTAAAAATATAAAAAAATAAAAAAATAATAAAACTACTTTTTCAACTTGTATTTTCAACTTATCTCCAAATTTGTTTGCTCAAATTTCGAGCAGGAGTACTCGTTGGATGCAGAAGTTAATTCCTCATCCAAAGAGTACCCATGTTGCATACTTTCGATGGACCTTACTACGTGAAAAATGAGAAATACATGAAAAAACATGATTGCAATCATGTTTTTTCATGTATTTCTCATTTTTCACGTAGTAAGGTCCATCGAAAGTATGCAACATGGGTACTCTTTGGATGAGGAATTAACTTCTGCATCCAACGAGTACTCTCGCTCGAAATTTGAGTAAAAACATTGGGAGATAAGTTGAAAATACGAGTTGGAAAAGTAGTTTTTTCTTTTTTTCCTGTAAAACTTGATGATGTCATCAAATATTAATTAATTTTCTCCACTATTTTTTTATAATTTCCTTAGGAGGCCCATTTTAGACCTCAAAATTCCCCCAATGGCTTATAAAATCTGATTGCAAAGTAGTGGATTCAGTGGATTCAGTGGATGGAGATAATATCCTAGGCTGAAAATGCAACTTAGGAATGAAATGGTCTGTAGATGAACTTGCAGAATTATCTATAAATGAAGTGACAACATATAAAGATGAATTTTTTGTTGTTATTATTGTTGTGTGTAATTGAGAAACTGGAGGTTTTATATAAGACAACAAATGAGCTAATTCAATGGCTTCATCAATATCTTTAATCAATGAAATATTAATCTTTTCAACTGTATTTTGATATTTAGATTTACTTGACTTTGTTCCTACTGAAATATTTTTCTGTTTTGCATTCAAAAATGAAAGGAAAACAGGATCTATCATAGTATTTTTCAAATCAGTTTCAGATTTAGTTTTAAACAATGAATATTCAAACTTCAAATCAAAATCAATATCATTCAAACTCACTAACTCTTTGGGTAAATAATTGGCTTTTCTTAATGGTACTTTAGTCTTTAAATTGACAGTTTGTTTTTCTTTTTTCCAATATGTTCTGGGTTATCTACTTTAAATGCAGGCTTAGGATTTGGGTTAGACCTGGTATAGTAGGTTTTCCTAGAAGCCAGAATGACTGTTTTGAATACCCACAACCTATAAAAATAATATCAAAGTAAAAAGATAATTTAAAGATCTTCCTTTAAGACTAATTTATGACTAGATATTGGTTAGTTCCCCAGTATGGTCGCCAATATGTTATCACCCTAGTAATTTCTTAAGTCGTGGGATTTGAGTTTTTAGTCAAAGAACACTAGGGGTAACCACAAACCTACTTCAAATCCTAGGATCTAGCCTTCCTAGAATTCAGAGAGGGCTCTCTCTTTAAGATTTATCTTTGTTTTGATTTATGTTTCTAGGCTAGTTATGATAGAACAATTGGTTTTTTTTAAAGGTTTTGGTGGGTAAAAATCACTTAGGATTAAAATAGAGAGAGATCTACTTGTACATTGGGCTATGGAGTCTAAGTAGTCTAGATAGCAGTACTAGAAGGCAAGGCCAAAAGGGTACAAATGTATTCAGGGCAAGGTAGATAACCCTCAGAGATTTGGGGAAAGGTTTTTGATGAAATGGTATGATCAGGATAAAGGGAAATGAAGGATCCTTTGATCCGGAAAATGGAAGGAGGAGGAAGGGGTCAAACATGAGTAGGAGAAATGAAGAATTCCTAACACCAGAAATCAGCAAAAAACATTTAAATGGTAACTTAGTTAAAAACAGGGAGAAAAAGGCTAGTCATGTAGTAATATTCCTAGTTACACATTAAGATAGATCAAACACATAATGAATTACATGAAACTCATAAAAGAAACAATGAAAAGAAGAGATGTACTTCACTCTTCAACTTATCGCAAGAATCCTAAATTATGATGCCACTTTAGCTTTGTCCAGTCTGCTACTTTGAATTCAACACATGAGAGCCTCCAATGTATTAGCAAAATTCTATAGTAATCTTAGTAATTTTATTCCACACTTAACACTTATAATACAGAAGTATTTATACAAAATGTTGTTTACAAATATCCTAGAGAAATGTAGGAATATATTTAGGTAATATAAAATATCTTTACAAAATAAGAGGGACAACTACTTAACAAATCAGAAAGTTGTCTTCTTATCCAAAATATATAGAACAAATTTATCTAACAAGGAGCTTTTTATCCAATAGTTGTCCTGCTTGCTGGATATTTAGGAAATATCTTTGTTTGAGTTTCCTTGGCTAACACACTTTCCTCTGATACTCTTTAACACTGCTTCTTTAAACACTGATACATTTTGACTGATATTTCACTCTTTGCTGCTGAAAAATATGTCCTACTATAGTAAAAAATCAGTTGACTGTCTCTTTATTTCACTGTCTCTGTTTGACTATGTTTAGTGCATTTTTCTTCATTGTTTTACCTTTTCACTGTTACATTAAATCTGTGAATGCTTTCCATTGCTGTGCATATGGAATTTTCACATTTTTTAGCTTTATAAAGTTTTCATCGGCATCTGTGTACTTGGCAAAGGTAGGTTTGAAAACAAAAAGATGCCTAATCTCATGTTGTAGAAAAAACAAGTCTTCAAAATATTGAAGGATCATCTTTCTTGTAGGAGTGCCCAGTGGCAGTGGTTTGTTGACTTGTTCTTTTGAAAACTACCTTATCTTCTTATCATAATCTTTTTGAGCCATGAGTTTATCATTGAAGAAATGAATATCTGGCAGGCCTCTTTGCCTCAAAATAGTGTATTTTTCCAAAAAATTAGTGATGGAAATGTTCATAGCTTCACATTTTTCCTCTAAGTTGTTCATCAAATTTCTCTTGGTCACAACCTTATTGATTTGTAATATTGTTTCAGTTCTGTCCTATGCCTGCAACTCTTCCAACTTTGCTCTATTCTTACTGTTGAAGAAAGTGATGAGTTTTAAAGCCTGTGATGGCTTATCAGCTAACTCATCCTTGGTTTTCTGAATCTCAGTTTGGGCTGCTAATAGTAAGTCTCTCTTCTCATAGATGACTTGAATTGAAGGCCATTGAGAATGTATGGCCTCAATAATATTTGTCCAAAGATGATTTTTTATGTAGGAAATCTATTCAGTAAATGTTAACTCCTTCTATAAATTCTTCATTTGTTCTTCAAGTCTAATAGCCTTCTGCTCATGGTTTTTAGTAGTTATTAATACTGTTTTGTTGGTGGCTTCAAGACTTTGAATCATTTTTTTCAAGCTACTTATCTCATTAGTTTTCAAGGACATTTCCTCCATAGCTTTCATTATCTGACCTTTTCCAACTGTTTTTTGTACCTGTGTTGTTGAAGAATCTATGTCTGATGTAGTAGCTGGATGCACTGGCACTTCAGTTGCCAATGGCTCATTAGGTGATAATTTTTCTCCCAAAGTGGAAGCCACAGCAGTGGTAATCACTGGTATCACTGTAGGAATAATAGGAGCATTAGTTTCATTCACAGTCTCTTTTTCCTTAACAAGTTGATCCATTTGGGTCTCAATATCTTTAATCTGAGCAGTTAGTTTAAGGATTAACCTCATCATCTCTTATTTTTCTATTTGATCCTGAAGTATTTCTTTGGTCTGTGGGTGCTCACTTTGAGGAAGCTTCAGCTATTTCCTCAAAGTCTCAATATCTTCATTCTTTTTCTTAATCAACAATTCAGTTGCCAGCACATTTGAGGGATCATATCCCACCTGTAAAATCAAATCTTATAAGGCTTTAATCATTAGGTATTTAGCATACAGAGAGCCTTTGTCCAGCTTCATTTGATCATGCATGTTAATAATGGTATTTTGCAACTTAGTAGCACTCATAGCCTTTGTCACCACAGTTGAATATAACATTTCAGAGCTATATCTGTGGAATTCTATTTGGTCTAGCTCATGCACTTTTTCAGTATCTACTTCAAACTCAACCTTTTTATAGTCTGCCACTATCTTAGGTGTTGAAGTATTTGATTGCAGAAAAGACATAATCATTTTGTTTGTGGAATAGTCAAAGGCTGTCAGTAGCTTGTTTTTATTCCCTAGTTTTTGTTTAAGAAACTGAGAGTAAATCTCAGACTTGATTTCCTCATTCTTTTGCTTGATTTTCTTGTACTTTTCTTTGATATCTAAGTCCTTTTCCTCCACTGTGTGTGAGGATGAAGCTTCCATATTTTGGGGTTTTTCAATCATCTGAGTATCTTTTCCTTTAGCTACTATTTTTTCTTTTCAATCTCTGCTAGAGTCTCATTAACTATCACTGTGGCTTCATCATTTTTTACCTCGAGCTCAGTTGTATCCTCAACATCAATTACCTTGTCTTTCCCTATGGAACTGAATTTGAGCTTTTATTGTAAATAAACTTGAATTTTTTCTTTGTGGTGGTCTCAGCTGTATAAGTTCCTTCATCTCTGCTTCTTTTAGTTGAAGTTTCTAGTGGCTTTACAACTTCCAGGGCCTGTGTTGTAACCACTTGTCCTACTGCCTCTGCATTGATTATTGTATCTATCAAGGTGTTTTCTGCCCATTCCTCTTGATTGGAAAATTTTTCAATTTCTAGCTTGGGCTCATGTATAAATGGTGTAAGTTTGCATTTAAGCCTTAAATTACTCAAGATCCCTTGAGGATCATAATTCCATGGAAAGCTCTCCTAAAATTTAAACACTGCTAGTATGTTGGTGATTTCCTTCTCTTCTTCTCTGTTATTTATGATGAAAGGCCCAACTTGATTTTTAAGCTTGAATTGGGTCCAAATAGGTATTTCAACTTTATCAAGGTATTTATCATAGCACCAATTGTGTATTTCCACTAGTTTAAATTCTACCACAGGGTCAGCAATCTTGTAATCCATATCAGTCAATGGAAGGGTTTCTACAGTAGGTACTGGTGGCTGAAGTGGATTTACAGACTCAGTGGTTTTAATAGTAAGTGCAGGAGTAGATTTGGCGAGTTTTGATGCTTCAGATTTGGGAGGTTTGGATCCACCATTTTTAATAGGCTTAGAACCCCCAGCTTTGGTTGTAATATGTTTCTTAGTCATTTTTGAATAACTAATGCAAGCTTAAACTATTTGCAAGAGTTTTTTTCTTTAAACATAGGATAAATTTATCGATTTATAAGACAAGGATAAGCTTCAAGTGATATCTTTGCTCAATTAGGTATCAGAGATATGCAAACTGGTTTAAGAAAGAAAACGAGGGTTTTCTGAATAATTTGGACTGTAAAAAGGTGTTTTCAGGATATATTTGGGCTTCAACCTCTTCCCTGCTCTTTGAAATTTATTTTAAGTAGACACAACTAAGGAAATGGGCTTTAAAAAGGTTTACAGAGGAAGTAAGGTTTCCTGGAAAAAATTGGCCAGAGTTTGGCCTGTTTTGGGTGTGTTTGGGCAAATTATACGGATAATTTTTCTAATTCAAGCTTTACTTTACTTATGGATGGTGTTAACTTTGAATTTGTAGGCCTGTATGTCGAAAAATACCTCAAATGGTAGGTATTTGACTGTTGGAGGGATTCCAAGATGTTTTGCGGTCGATTTTGAGCTCTGGAGGAGAAAATGTCTTTTCTGGTCTTCAAACAAGGAAATATGCGGTCGATTTGGGTTTTGAATTGGAAATTTATCAGCAGGGGCTTCAATATAGTCGGGCGACTTTCTTTTACAGTCGAAATGCGCAACTAAACATTAACAATGGTATATCAAAGGTTTTAAAATTTAATATTTTAACTATCGTAAATGCATTAATTACAGGTCTTATCACAGGCGAGAAGGTAGTTTATATTTTCAAATGAGAAAACCATTGGTGGTTTTCACATTGGCTCATGGTGGTAAGCTGTATTTGGTGAAACGAACGCGATCAAATGAAATTGCACCACGTCGCGGAAGGTGGAATATTGAAACAACTCATTTTGTGTTGATTTTTTCTTTGGGAAAATGATCATGTTGTGAGCGCGATATGGATTATGCACCGTTGGATCATCGGAAAGGGAGCGAACGACTGAGATTTGATGGGAAGGTGCAGTCAAAATTTATGTGGGACCGGGGTACTTGGATGATATGCGCTGGTCAATTGATATATTAAACCTTTGTATTATATGTATTTATATCCAAAGTTTTGATATATAAGCAAAATGGGTTACGTATAAGCGAGACTCGCGTACAAGGGATAATTTATGGTTCAAAGGGGTTAAAGGTGGTATATATATATATATATATATATATATATATATATATATAGCAGGTTTATTGGAAGGTGAGGAATGCACGTGAAGTGGGGCTGTATTAATGTTAATGTTATATAAAATGTGGAGTTTTACATAACTGGGAAAATGGAAAAGGTTAAGTTTCTACGGGGAATTATATTACAAAGGCACAGGTTAAACCTTTATAAGAAACTTAGGAAAAAATGGGATGAATGGGGTAATGTTTATGCACTTCGACATACATAAGATATGTATAAAAAGCCAATTTTGCATTTTTGTTTTATTATATAGTTTTATACTTTTGGAAAGGTCTATAACCATAGGGAGCGGGGTATTTGATTAAGGTTGGTTTTTTAAACCAAATGGGGTATAATTTGGGATTTTAATTCACCATGTGGATAATAGCTTTGGTCAAAAATATTTATAATAATGGGTTTTTGGGGAATATCTAACATAAAGGGAATTATATAGGTAGGATAAGGTAATTTTAGGGATTTAATAGCATAAGTTAGAAATTAAGATGACAAGGGCAAAGGAATGCACAAAAATACACTTATATGAATAAGTAAAGCGAATCTTTTTAAAGAAAATCTTATTATTTCATAAATTCACCACTTTTACTTAGGATAGAGTGTTTTTTGAGGGTTTGTATGCTTTATGAATGAAGGGAGTTAATTAAATGGGATTTTATGTATCATTGAGTAAAAAAGGAGTTTTTACTTATGAAAATGAATTAAATGTATGAATGATGAATGAATATTGGTGAAGGGGAGTTTATCATAAGAATTCAACATTTTCCACTATCCAGTCAGTAAGCCTTGGGTCTGGTCCCAATAGAAGTTAGAGAAATGCTCTGAGCCTCTTTGACTGGAAGTGTAGAATATTGAAGACTTACAAGGGAAGGGAAATTAGTGATTTTCTGTCCGGTGATGAGTATTACATGATTTTTCCACTTCTTTCTACCTACCCAACATTACTCTACCATTTTTTCTTCCTTTTTGCAGGTGCATTTAAGCTTGCTACCTTGAAACATTTTATTCTTTTGAAAGCATAAAAACTATCTAATTACACCTTATTTCATCTGAGGGCTCAGTTTAAACTGATGATCTCCTCATTATTCTCTACCTATCTACTGATTAGTCAGGATTAAATTGTCTGACTAATCTTTATTCACTATCTAAAACATGGAAATTGAAAACATGACAAGTCAAGTTTAAACAGTTTAACTCATCATGGATTATGGCATTTATTGACACTCTGCCGTAATCATTTAGTAAAATTAAAAAGGAGTGCATTTGGACTTGCACACTTTCATGTTTTATTTTCAGCTTTTCTTTTGGGGTCTATATTTTTATCAAGTCCTTTGATCTTTCTTTTAGGACTTTTACCCTCTTTTTTGATTTATTATTATTATTATTATTATTTTCAAAATATGGGAAAACAACTAGCATAAATAAATGTATGTACATATTTACAAGACTATCATAAGTCAATTCCAAATTATGAATCCTGTACTTATAGGACCCTAATAGATCCTCCTTGCAAGAGTATAAGTCCTCTTATTTAATTACTGGGTGTTCAAATCGTAGCCGCATCATTTGTGCACATTCCTCCCAATATCCCATATTCTCCTTATGTGTTTCCCATCATCTTACTTGAGTAGCACGCAAGCCAAGATACAAGGCATGGAACCTCTATTCTATTGGCACAAATCTTTGCAGTTCTCCCAGGAATGTCTTTACATAAGTTGAACCATCATAATGTGGGAAATAACGTATATTAGATGTTATGCAATGCAGAGCGTGGGTCATACGATTACAACGCAGCGTAGACACCTCATGCAGTCAATTCTTCCAGTTCCCTATTTCTTCATCAAAGTCTAAGAAACAAGAACTATCCTTCTCCCACTTAATATTTCCATCTGTTTTTGGATTAATCCAGTATTCTTCGTGAAAAGTTAGCTTATAAATTTTATCAGTCTTGTCCTCAGAACACACTGGTTCAATATAACTTTGACCTTTGACAGGATCCAGAGGAATGATGACCCTAACTCCATCTCTCTTAAATTCCATTCTTCTTTCCTTCAGATTGATGACACCATCCATGTCAGTGGCCTAATCCAATCCTAGTAGTGCAGAATATGGATCAGTATCATCTAAAATATGTATGACCTCAAAGTCTGCCAACACCTTAACACCTTCTATATTAACCATAACTATTGGAAATATCCCCAAGGGAATGATCTTCTCATGATGGTTAGACATGTGCAGTTAGATAGTGGACCATTCTAGCTTTGGTTCTCCCATGTGTTGCCATGTTTTTTTAGGTATAACATTAGCATCTGATCCCAAATCTAGAATGACTTGATCCTTTTCACACACACCAAACTGCGTAGTCAGGTGCATCTCCGTACCCATTATTTTCTTGTTCTTATAGATTTTTTTGATTGCATGCTATTCTACCAGAGGTTGTTATTTTTTTGCGCAATTATCTATCAATGCCTATGAATTTTCAAAAGCCTTTTTTTTATGCAACAACTTTATACATGCTTGTAAAAATGGCTTAATCTCTTCTTCACCTCCGACTCCCTTCGATGCTCTACCACTTGTTGAAGTATCTACTTTTGTGAATTATTTCCTTGCTTCAATAAAGGTTTCTTTTGCGTGCTGAACGTTAAGACCTTCTTTGGTTTCATGTAATTTTAGAATCCATACATCAGTGGCAAGTTTCTTTCCTTTATCTTCATTGGTAGCTATACCACTCCAAGTAACTACGTTCACACAAGGATCTTCTTCACGAGTCTCTGTGTGAACCATATGAAGGTTCTGCATTGGGGTCTTCTTTTCCCGCATTTTAGCAATCATTACAGGGAAATATTCAATAATACGATCAATTTTTCTATAGTACCTACAGAACCATCTTTCTGGATTCAGACAGTCACACGCATAATGACCAACATCACCATAGTTATAGAAAATAACTTGTCCTCTTCCTCTACCAATTGATCCACCTCCCCAGCCTCTTCTGCTACCTTGGAATCCTCCGCGCCCAGAAGGGGATGCTGGTGATGTAGGCTCAACCTATATTCTATAGATCTTAGCTTTATCCAACATCATATCATAGATCCGACAATGCTGCTCATCATGCCCGAATGATGAATAGAACTTGCAAAATGGATTTTTTAAGTCAGGCTGATATTTTCCAACCCTCAGGCAAGAATCTGTATCATGTAGTCCAACAATCTAACATATAGTACACCATACAAGTCTCTTCAACGGACTAGGACTCCCAGCATTCAGATTTTTGTTGAAAACATTACACTGGTATTTATGATGCCCAGAATATTTGCACTTTATACACCATACCTCTGCACAGACCTCATTTCCTTTGTATTGGCGTAGAATTTGAATTTCCAGATGCATAGCTTCCAGATCACTCTGAATCTGTTGAGTTCCCAATGCAATAGGTGTTGGGGTAGCTTCTAGTTTCATTGCAACTTCTAGAGCCTTAACTTATGTAGTAATATTTTGTTGGCCTAATGGCTAGCGAAGATGAGGGAGAAACATAGCAATGAACCATTTTTTATGCTGAGTATCGTCGATCACAAATCCACCATCTATGATGGTGCGCTTCAATATTTGATCAACCTACCATACATATTCATTAGGTTCTTGACAAATATCCTTCATCTCTGTCACCAGTTGCGCGTATGACTTAAGTTTCTTAAACTGCTCTTTTAGGCCTACTTTGATTGATTCGAAAGTAGAATTAGGGTTTTCTTGCACATAACTAATGTAATAGTCTAATGCGTGATCTTGAAATGTAGTATCCAGCTACACTTTTCTTATATCAATATTGTTTACTTGTTGAACTTGCCATACAACCTTAGTTACAAACCATAAGTGATTAGTTCTCTCATTGCCAATGCCTCTGAAGTTAGGTAACTTCATGGATGCAATCATATCTACTTCAGGAGGGGGTGGAGATGGAGGTGGCGATGGACTCCGTGGTGGGGTAGGTGATTTGTGATGTGAGCTCAGAAGTGGAGTGGATGGAGTGGGAAACAAATTCAAGGGATTCTGAGGTGACATGCTTTCTTCTTCAGAGTCAGTTTCTGGTACAAGTTCACTATCAGATCTAGGCTTCAAAGGGCTATAAAGGACCTCTTCAGATTCTTCTCGGTAAATTATTCCACTACGTGTAGCTGAACCATTTTTATGCATTCAAGAAGTATGTTTGCACAGAAAACCCTGTTCACACAATAGCATTTCCATTAATAATTTCAATGAGCGCAGAAACTTACCTCTAGGACCCTTGAAAAACCTCCTTTCTGCTTCAGAATATGACACAAATTGGTCAACAACAAATTCAGTCACAAATCTGCCCAGAATGCGATCGATCTAATGATCTACCATGCGAGTGATATTATTATCAAATTTCTCTACTTGCTGGATCAATTAAGGAGTCCACTTAGTGACTACGTCTTCTTTTATGAAGTGATGGAACTCAGCTAAGTGTGATAGCCACTTTTGAAGTTTGTGCACAAAGGAAAAAAAGAAACTTTTGTGCACTTCAGTATAAATATACTTATATACCCACTGTTCGTCAAAAAATTTAGTGCTTTTTTTCTATTGAAGCACAAATTTAAGGATATTTCTATCCAACCATTCTTGTAATTCGTTGCGCGACGGATTGCACAACATCAAATCTCCCTCAGAATGATGATCTGGACCTGGAAACGGAACCATTTTTTGGCTTAAGGGGTCCTGACCCAGGTTCGGAGTTTATGGATAAACCAACAAACCCTCAAACTATTGGCCCTTTTGGTAATGATCTGCTTGTGCAAACCAAAGTCTCACCCGAAGCAGTATGGGGGGGTGCTGGAACAAGGTTTCCACACTTTGAGAAAGAATTTAATGAAGTGATCCTTGGAAAAAACTAATTGAACTTATACAGATGTGTGCAATAGCTATAACAAAAATACAGAGACAATATCACATAAATAAGGTTTTCTTTAGCGTAGACAATCAATCATAACTAGATCTTGATTTAATCAATGTAATTATTAATACATGTCAATACTCATGCTTAAACATATCAATTATCTCTACGCATTCATCAATAAGTAACCAGATAATGTGATCTCGTGAATGCATAAACAGTAAGAATAAACAACAAATATATGCATGACACAGAGAATTCGCCAAAATTGTTCCTTCTATTAGTTCTTTAGATCTGTCAATACATTAGCTTTCCTACAAAAACCCTTACAAAAACCTTACGATCCCTTCCACGCACACAACCAATAGAGTCTGCACATAGCTAGGAACTCTGAAACTTACCTCTAGGACCCTTATTTTAATGAGCGCAGAAACTTACCTCTAAAACCCTTGAAAAACTTCCTTTCTGCTTCGGAATCTGACACAAATTGGTCAACAATAAATTCAGTCACAAATCCACCTAGAATGCGATCGATCTAATGATCTACCATGCGAGTGATATTATTATCAAATTTTTGTACTTGCTGGATCAATTCAAGAGTCCACTTAGTGACTAAGTCTTCTTTTATGAAGTGATGGAACTCAGATAAGCGCGATAGCCACTCTTGAAGTTCGTGCACAAAGGAACAAAGAAAATTTCATGCACTTCAGTATAAATATACTTACATACCCATTGTTCGTCAGAAAATTTAGTGCTTCTATTCTATTGAAGCACAAATTTAAGGATCTTTCTATCCAACCATTCTTGTAATTCGTTGCATGGCAGATGCCACAACATCAAATCTCCCTCAGAATGATGATCCGGTCCTGGCAACGGAACCATTTTTTGGCTTGAGGGGTCCTAACCCAGGTTCGGAGTTTATGGATGAACCAACAAACCCTCAAACTATTGGCCCTTTCGGTAATGATCTGCTTTTGCAAACCAAAGTCTCACCCGAAACAGTATGGGAGGGTGCTGGAACAAGGTTTCCACACCCTAAGAGAGAATTTAATGAAGTGGTCCTTGGAGAAAACTAATTGAACTTATACATATGTGTGCAATAGCTATAACAAAAATACAGAGATAATATCACATAAATAGGGTTTTCTTTAGCGCAGACAACCAATCAAAACTAGATCTCGATCTAATCAATGTAATTCTTAATACATGTCAATACTCATGCTTAAACATATCAATTATCTCTACACATTCATCAATAAGTAACCAGACAATGCAATCTCGTGAAAGCATAAACAGTAAGAATAAACAACAAATATACGCATGACACAAATAATTTTCCAAAATTGTTCCTATTAGGAATTTACAGGAGAAATAAAATATTTACTGAGATAAATAAATAAACATAACCAACAACAAAGCACATAAACATAAACACATATGTTTATCTAGGAAAACCCCAAACCCGGGGAAAAACCCAACCAATGAAATTTCATTAACCATTGGCAAAAACCTTGGCCAATCCATCCAAGTGAGCCTTCATCGCTCACCTCCAGGCCTACATTACAATGAAGTATTCCCAGCCTTTTATAGGCTCCATTACATGCAATACCATGGGATAAAACCATGGGTGCACAATACCATGTGCCCCAAAACCACTACTATTTACCCTAGTCAACATTGACTCTATCCCGAGTCAAGTTTACTTAACAATTCCCCCCTTAAAATTGACTTGGATATTATTGACTAAATCCTGCCAAACCTACTAAATGAGACAACCCCACTCACTCTAGCCCTTCCCCCCTCAAATTTTTACCCGGGGTAATTGTTAACTTGACATCCCCCCTATCACCTAGGTCTAACCCAGACTTTACCAGTGATTACCTAGGGGTACGCATGCCATACCAGGTCTTACAGCAGTATGTCCATTTACATGTAATAAAATTAACTCCATTATAATAATTTTTTGTTTTGTTTCATTTTCACTGTCTTTATACATATGAAATCAATGTCCATATAAAAAGAACCCATCTACCAGATTACATGAGTCACTAGCTGCTGTAACCGCTAGTCCTCTAGGAATTCTCTTCAGATACATAGTTCATCAATTAATTAATCCATGTGCTCGTATGCTCTCTCATTTTCTACATTCATTCATGATGTCCTCTCCAAAGAGGACATCATAGTTGTACATGAATGTGCCCTCTACGCTTTTGCTGGTCCATTCTATTATTTGCTTGGTTTCTTGGTGAGGCTTCTCTTTTCCACCATTGACCATGATTTTGACATGTCCTATGATTTACAATTTCAGATACCATGATGACCGGTTGGCATTCTTTGTCAACACCATCAATCCTTCGACGTTTCTTATAGATTTTTGAGACTTGGACCCAGACCAAAACTTTTATTTCTTCCTCTCATCGTAGGATGACCTCGATCCATACCTTGGTAACCACCAGCACGACCACACCACGAAGCCCAACTAGAACAAATTTCATTCAATTATTTCCAGTCACCATAACTTTCGTATGCCTTGGCAACACTGTGAGCTCTTCCTCCCCACTCTCTTCGCTACATGGAGAGCCAAATCCAGGTGGAAAACCTGTAGACTCCAACATTTTCATCCTTGGCCCGGAAAACAAACCCTGAACCCTCAATTTCGACACAAAAATGTTTTTCCCAAAAACACAGAGGAGGCTAGACACTTAATCTCGTCACATGCAACGACAGAAGAAGATCAAGCACCTTCTACCTATGATCCTACAGTAAATTGAAGTTCAAAATGCAGAAAAATCCCAAAAGCAGGCCTGATGAAGATAATGTAGGGGACATCTATATTTAAACGAGGCATAGCGGCCACGGCCAATCATGAATTTTGTCTAATTCCCCTGAGTCGAACCTCAGGAATCGATCTGCGCGCTCAAAATTTCTTGAAAAATAGGTCCTCAACTCTGGCCCAGGGTTTGACGTACGACCAAATAGCTCGGGAAGCCCACAACAAAAAAATTTCTTCGATCTTCCTCCTCCACGCAGCTTGATACCAGCTTATACATGGAGTTTTAAATCCATGTTTGTTATTCGCAGCTTGGATATCAATCTAAACAACTAAACTGCAATTTGGATGTCAATACGCATTACAACAATATGCATTATAAACACGACTGCACTTAGATCTGTGCTCACATGTCCATGGTCCACACAGAACACAGCTCTGGTTTGCGCTCACTGATCTAGGCAGGCCACGGTTTTGGGAGCTCACAGCCCTCGGTATTCACAAATATGAACTCACAGCTTCTCGGGACTTACTACTCCAGCTCACGGGGCTACTTTATCATTCAACCCACGGTGCTGCTTAACAGTCTTCCACGCACCACTTGAACTGTTTGCCTCACGGCCTCTCGGCATTCACATCCATAGCTCTGCACGTAATTAAATCCCAAAACTCTTCTTTGCTTGCATGGGATCCTCATCGGTCCAGCACTGATGCAAACACATTCATTTAACCATCGTGCAAACAACGATATTTACGAATATGTAGCACGTAGCTTCTTATCTGGCCATCCCACGGCATACACTAATTTGCACCAATCGTGCCACATTCAGCCACGGTCCACGATCATAGCAAACCCAATAAACAACAACCTTTAACCGACCAGCCAAGTAGTTCAATAGCCACGTCTCTGCTGCTTGCTCTCACACATTGCTCTCACACATTAACACAAGCTCTAATACTAGTTGTTAGGAATTTATAGGAGAAATAAAATATTTACTGAGAGAAATAAATAAACATAACCAACAACAAAGCACATAAACATAAAAACATATATTTATCTGGGAAAACCCCAAACCCGGGGAAAAACCCAACCAATTAAATTTCATTAACCATTGGCCAAAACCCTAGCCAATCCGGTCAAGTGACCCTTCACCACTCACCTCAAGGCCTACATTACAATGAATTATTCCCAGAATTTTATAGGCTCCATTACATGCAATAACATGGGCTAAAACCATGGGTGCACAATACCATGTGCCCCAAAACCACTACTATTTACCCTAGTCAACATTGAATCTATCCCGAGTCAAGTTTACTTAACAATTCCTTCAATTAGTTCTTACATCTGTAAATACATTAGCTTTCCTACAAAAACCTTTACAGAACCCTTACAATCCCTACCACTCACACAACCAACAAATTCTTCACACAGCCAGGACTAGGTCTCCACGTACATAGCTGACAGGAGCCTTTTGCCCAACCCCAAACCCTTACAGATGCAAAATGCTATCAACACCTCTTAACTTTTCTTAGCTTAATCATGACTTGACTTAGAAAAACTCTATCTATTTATAGTACGCCTAGAGCATAGATACTATGGTCTCAAACCATGGTTTGAGGCCCATAGTTTATAGTTAATCTTAATTATGTCCAAAATTGGGGCAAAAGCCCTTTGACTACATCTGCACAACGCACACATACAAACATACAAAAAATATCATTGGAACTTATGCCTCAGGGGACCCCACTCCAACATATTATATTTTATTTGAATTTGGCTCCATGTATCTGCCCATATGAGATATCTCTAGACCTAAAGTAGGTTAACCACTCCACTACTCAAATGCTTGGATATTAACCCATCTGAGACCCACACAATGAATAATAAGTTTTAATCTTCTCATCCCTATATAACTGGATTTCATGTTAAAACCTTCTAATTAAAAAATAAAGTTAAGGGTTTAATCATGATTGGTTAATGAATAACAAGGAATATACCCATATGGTCTCCCACTTAAGCAAAAATACTTAACATGCCTTGCACCCTAGATGACCAAATCCTGTTTCAAGCTTGTTTAATCAATGTAGTAAACTAATTAAGGAATTTAATCATATTTAACCAAAAATTAAGGTAAAATCCAATATCCAACATCCTTCATTATATACTACCTTTTGTATCCACTAGACCCTGTATGCCCAATATAACATTAAAACAAAATTAAAGGGATAAATTAGTGTTAACAAGAAAAGTTTAATCGTGATGCCTATAAAAATTCCTTGTAGATTCAAACTACTAATGTAATTTTCTAAAACAATTGACTTGAATATAATCTACTCATCTGCGGAAAGCAATTCATGATTGAGAATCAATATCAAAAAAACATGCAACATGAATAAATTAACACACATAACACGAGGATATATCTAGGGGAGAGACACTACTCAAAACCCCTTCCTATCTATATTTCATTATTCAGAAAATAGAGAAGAAATGAAATGCTTGTTCAATCTTGAACAATATATTTACAAGTATAATCTATCTTACCGCTTCACAAGCTTTATCTGGCCAATACTTAACCAGATTTCTAGTTTCCGAAGCTCCTATTTGCTTGCATTGTTTCTGTGGGAATTAGCTCCTATTATTTATGGAAATTCCTCATCCATAATTGTACAATCGCTATAGTCCCGTCTCTGACTACATGCACCACCTGTACAACTTTGATAATTATACAGCTGGTAGTGTGCTTCCCTTGAACTCCAATCTCAACTGGGTAACTTGTAGATCATGCATGCATGAGTTAATTATGGTTTATTTATCAGTTAACTGGTTGATCACTAAGTACACGCCCCACTACTAGACCTCCTACTAATTCCTCCAATAGTTGGAACTAGTTTAACTGACTTTAACTCAGTTTAACTGAATTAAATTATTACAACTCAAATTAAACTTAGCCTAGGCTCCTAAAAAGTAGGAACTACTCTACATGACTCAAGTTAGGCCCTCAACTCAAATTAACTGAGCTAACTAAGTAAAATTAACTTAGTTAGCAAATTCTTATTAGCTTGTGACGTGGAACTACATTTTTCTCCTAATTTAATTCAAGGGAAAATTAAATCAAGATTTTCTTGTTTCCATTTTTCAACACTCGCTCTCAACAAGAAAGGGATTATCAGATACCCCAATCCCATCTCTATGGAATTCAATTTTTTCTCTTGACAATGCCTTTGTCAAAATATCTGCATCGTATTCTTCTTTAGGAATGTATTCCAGCAACATAATTTTCGTTTGCACAATCTCATAGATGGTGATACCAAATGTCGATATGCTTGGATGGATCATGACAAAATGGATTTTCATAGAGTTTGATACAACTATGATTATCATAGTAAATCATATTGGGATTCATCATCTGACCAAATAACCCAACAAGAATTGTCCTCATCCAGATAGCTTCACAAGCTGCTTGACTAATAACCATGTACTCTTCTTTTGTTGAACTAAGTGCAACTGATATCTGCTTGTTGTTGTACCAAGAAATTGTTGCTGACCCAATATTGAAGACTCATCCTGGATTTATCTTATGATCTAATGTACCACCCTCCAAATCTTCATCTATGAAGCCTTGAAGCTTCACTCCCTCACTCCGTCTGTACCCAATACCATACTGAGTAGTTCCTGTAAGGTATCTCAACACATGTTTGTCCACCTTCCAATACAGTTTGGTTGGCTTAAAAATTGCTTGACTAAGTCGTTTAACTGCATACCACATGTTTGGTCATGTGTTCACCAAATACACGAGTGAACCCACAAGCTACCTATAAATAGTGGCCTCCACCTCCTCACCTGAAGTGGCATCCTCATTCCTCCAACTTCCCGCTAGAGGATTTTTCATGGGTTTTCTACTCTCCATGTGAAACTTCTTTAGTATCTCATTTCCATACTTTCCCTGAGAGACAAAAAACACCCCATCTCCTTGCCATACTTACAAACCAAGGAAATCATACATGAGTCTCAAGTCCTTCATCTTGAATTCTCTTGCAAGATCCTCTTTGCAATATTTTATCAACATCTCATCACTTTTATAGCATCATTTCCACCTCTGTATACTTGATGCTCTAAGTTATGGCCTTGAGCAACCCTTTCACTTTAGACATGGTCCTTTATCTAAAAAAAATTATTTTAAATTCCATACATGACCCTGCCCTCTCAAAAGCACATGTACACATGGGTCCATCTATATCAAACCCATGTATATAATTTGAAATATGAAAAAATATAATTTTTTGTTTTGGGCTGGGTTTATAGGTTACATCGGAAGCCTACCTACAACATCCCATGGTATAATTGTATCCCAACTGAAACAACTATTTTGGGGTGGTATAAATACACCTCATGGGAAGGCCTAATGGGGCGAGAAAGATAGGATATTGATATTATAGCCATTTTGTCCCTAATCAAGTATGATTTATCCCTGTGCCTCCTGCACTCCCAGATTTTGGAAACACTTGTTTCCCTCACAGAGATGTTGATTCCTCTTATATGACATCCATGTGTATGCATTTGGAAGGAGATTGTTGAGTCTTGGGTTGGACGGATTTGGAGGACAGTTTTTATTAGAGTCGTGGCTGAATCAGGTGGTATTCCCCCAGGATTTTCTGCATTCATCAATAATAACCTCTATCCCTACTCAGATTTCGATCAAGGACCTAAGTGATACCTCAAATTTTAAAGTGGTTGAAAATGCATTGAACCTTAGCGACTGGATAGATCACGTCTTCCTGATTTTGACACCGTGAACATTTTGAAAAACCAACATTGTATGAAGAAGTTATCTCGATTTGAAAAATCCAGTAAACTGCAAATTTTTGACCTTTGACTAGGTTTCACTAGGTTTTCAAAAATTAAAAAAAAAGAATATTCCAAGGAATATTCTTGGAATATTCCCTGAAATATTCCCCGAAATATTCCCTTCAGGCCAGTCATATTACGACAAATGGAAAGTTTTTATTGGTCGAATGATGATCGGGCCAATCAGAAGGCGCCACGTGGCCAACCCTGAGGCCGCCATGTGGCCCTTGAACCACCGAGAAATATTTTTGGGTCCTCAGGGCTTAACACCGAGACCTGCTTCCAAGCAAGCCCATGCGTTACCATGTGCTATACGTTGGTTCTTACAATGTATGGTTCAATTATTTAATTTAACATTGGTTGAAATGATGTTTAGGGGAGGGGAGGGGCCAACCCCTTCCCATACGTCCTTAGCCCGTGAACCAAGGGCCAACACCTCCAACTGTTCAGCCTACCCGCAAGCTAATGGTTATGGTTATGCATCCACATGGTGGATTATTTTGGGTCTTCAACAAACTGTTAGCATTTAATGACAGGTTTAACTCCAGGTTTAATCCTTATCCCGGAGTTGGTGCCTTGGGTTCTGCCCAATAGCCACTATAACCGTGTGGTTTG
Organism: Pinus albicaulis; assembly: GCA_034641835.2. Taxonomy (NCBI): domain Eukaryota; kingdom Viridiplantae; phylum Streptophyta; class Pinopsida; order Pinales; family Pinaceae; genus Pinus; species Pinus albicaulis. Next base: position 1,495,938,048 of record CM076579.1, on the reverse strand, counting down.
GGACATTTGTCCAACCACCCAATGGTTAAGTTTAATGCATGGTTTTTTAGGCGAATTTTTGAGCGGCCACGCTATTTTTGGATATTTTTCCAAATTAAACTCCAGCTAACTACAGTGCTCCAAAAGTAGTGGAGTTGATTTAGGGGTAACTGGACAAAATTTGTTTAGGTTGTATCTTGAGCTAGATTCAACCATTCTGAGAGTGTGAATAGTCAATTTCGACTATCTCAGACATTCCAGACTTATTGGTTAGGGTTTCAGAGCCATCAAAGGATTTTTGGGCAAGGTTGTGCTTCATAGAAGTTCTAGGGGCCACGAGGACCACGAGGGGCCAACAGTAGTTTGAGGCCTAGCTAGGGCAGCTAGAGGCATTTCTTAACAATCAAATGGTAAATTTTAGATGTTTCATACATTATGTAACTAATGGTGAGGTTTTAAAAGCCATTATATGACTTCTGAAGGCCAATATTCTTCATAGAAGTTCCAGGGGTAACTAGGGCCACCAGGTGCCAACAGGAGAATGAGGCCTATCCAGAGCAGCCAGTATCCATTCTTAGCAAACCAATAGTCATTTCTGATTGTAATGAGCCTTCTGAATCCAATTGAAGGATTTTAAAAATATTTTGAGGAATTATAAAGGTCAATATTCTTCAAAGAAGTTTTGAGTGAACCTAGAGCTAGGGGGTGCCATAAGGTGTTGGAGGTGAAACTGGAGCAGCCAAAGGCCAATTTATGCGAATTAATAGTCTATTACGACTACTTACTGCATTCTAAATACATTTAATGGATTTGTAGAGTCATTTGGAGACTTATTAAGGTTGATAACCCATAGGAAAGTTTCAAGCAGCTTAGGGCCAATAGTGCATGGAGGCCTAGATTGTGGAGCTAGAGCTCATTTTGAGCAAATGATTAGTCTAATTTGGAGGTATGATATATCATGGAGATAGTAGGTGAGGTTTAAGGGATATCAAACTATTTCTTAAAGGGTTAGTGCCAAAGAGAAGCTCAGGGAAGCTTAAGGCACCAATAGTAGAAATCAAGTCTAAGGGATCTCAGGTCTATCTATAGAGTGATGACAGCCATGAAAAGGGTATGATGGTATTATAAAACCAATGGTACAACCCAAATAACCAATGGATTCAAGTATTTACTTGTAAAATAATTTAGTCATCATAATCCCAAAGAGCCTAGTCAGTTGACATAGGCTCAAGGAGACGTAGCCCTTGATATTCCGGTGAACTCCTTTATTAAATTTGTTGTTATGTGTTGATGCTTATTTGCTGCATTATATGGTTTTTGAACATGCTTAATATCAGCAAAAACAAATGTTCTTAAAGCACTTAAACAATTTTAAAAAATACACCTGTTTCAAGTATAAAATTTCGCACAACCATGTATAAGCAAGATCTTTTATTTGTTGAACTAAGTGGGAGGTGATTGTGCATAAGAATTTCAAGTTATGCACCCATTTTCTGATTATTTTGGTATTGGAGAACTAGGTTTCTTTCTTTATAGAGCACTAGGTTTCTTACTTGACAGAGCACTAGGTTGCTTCTTTGAATTGAAAGGTGTTTTACAATGCAAATAATTTGACTGTTTGCAAATTGATTGCCGCTTACAAGTTTGAAGTTTGCTAGAGGTGCAGGGAGAGATAATGTTAGCTAAGTCCAGAAGAGGAAAAGAGGGAATAAGGTTTGAAGGCGTCTTCCTTACCCAAACTCAAGGCAACCCTTGAAGCATAAGAGGGTTTGTTTGCAAAAGGCTACTTGAAGAAGAGCTTGACTCTACAACCATTTTGTTCAGAAGCTTTGTCAATTTTTTTTTAAAATTTGTGAATTATTGTTGAAGATATTTAGTTCATTTTCATAAGATGACAAATTCTTCAAGTGAGGTTTCAAAATCCTCCTCCTTCACAAGATTCTTCGATGAAGAAATGAAGCGAGACTTCTACATCTTGAAGGATAGAGTGAAAATTATGTTTGAAGATAGAAGAGAAAGCACTAAACTTAATGATTAATTGGTTGCTATGAAGCAAGAGAAGGAAGGACTTCTTCAAAGATTGCATGAGATGGAGATGCAGCTCCATCAAGCCCAAGAGGCCTTAACCAAGAACATGCATGAAGTAGAGGTAAAAAACTCTAATTTGTCTTCAAATTCCTCTTCAGAAATATGTGTAGGTTCATTTGAAAAGCATACTACATGTATAGAGTCCAAGTTGATGTTAAAATGGGCTATGAAGGCAAGGGTTTAGGCAAGCATGCACAAGGCATGATTGATCCTATTTTGGTTGAGGAAATACCTAAGAAGTTTGGTCTTGGTTATGTTGAATCTTATGGCGAAAAATCTACAACCATGAAGGCATTAGAGGCAACTTCAAGAAGAAATTTTGTTCCAAGTTCTAAACCACAAAAATGTCAAGTTTGATTTCAAGTTGATTGCCATTGTTTTAAGCCTATGTTGCAGCAATATGTGTGTATACATGCAGCTTATGGCGAGCATAGAGTTCGGACAACTATCAATACATGAACATTTATGTTGGTCTTCAAAGGAAAATTGGAACCTCCACAAGTTCATCTCCTCAAGAAGGTAAAACATATGAACATGAAAAGCAACATTTTAGGTATAATTCTTCCCATAGTCAATTTGATTATGTTTATGAAAAGCATAAAAAATCTACATGCATGAAAGGAAGAAAGATTTGTTGTGCATATTGTGGTATGTTTAACCATGAAGTTTCAAGATGATGGAAGAGATTGAAGGCATACAGGAAATAGCTGATACAAAGGCAACTTGCAAAGAAGGTGCAAAATATTTTCACACATTTCCAGAAGAAGGGACATGTTATTGCCCAATGTTGGACACTGCATCCAAATAATCATCCGAAATACATGAAGAAAGAGGATAGAAATACTCGCGAAATTGGAATCAAAGATTCCATCATTTAATGTGAGAACATATGTTTCACATGAAGAAGATTTTCAGCAGCAAAAATTGCCATGGAAGTGGCTTGGTATGAAGTGGTTTGACTTCTTAACCTAGTAAGACATACATTCATTTGTACATATGCAAATTTTAGTTATGTATGCATTTCTATTGGAAACTTATGTTTTTTTGAGCCACCTTGGATCGATGATCAAGGACATGATGTTCAGCTACCTTCTATAAATTTCTCACCAAAAATTTTTGGGTGAATTCAAGGAAGACAATTCTTGATACGAGGACAAGAGCATCTAAGAGGGGAAGTGTTTACTACCTTCGAGTTAGGATCAAAGGCACTAAGACAAGCAAGTAAAATTGTATGGAGGCTGGAAACATGAGGGTGTTGTACTCTCATCTACTGAACAGTTCAGGTAATCAGTCTTTTGGGGTCCAGAATATTCCCAATGGGGAGGTGTGAATAGATTTGGATCAAGGACCTAAGTGATAGCTCAAATTTCAAAGTTTTCAAAAGTGTGTCAAACCTAAGCGATTGGATATATATTTTCTTCTTGATTCCAGTGCTGCGAATGGTTCGAAAAACTGACACCATATGAAGAATTCATCATGATTTGAAAAGTCCAGTAAACTGCAAATTTTCAACCTTTGACCAAGTTTGACTGGGTTTATGAAAATTAAAAAAAAAGAATATTCCAGGGAATATTCCTGGAATATTATTGGAATATTACTCAGAATATTCCCTAAAATATTCCCTTCGGGCCAGTCATATCATAAAAAATGGTAGGTTTTTATTGGTCGAATGGTGATCAGGCCAATCAGAAGGTGCCACGTGGCCAACGCTGAGGCTGCCATGTGGCCCTTGAACCACCGTGCAAAATTTTGTTGGGTCCCCGGGGCTCGATCTTGAGACTTACTGCCAAGAATGTGTGCACATTACCGTGTGCTCTATGTTGGTTGTGACAACGTATGGTTCAATTATTTAATTTAATGTTGGTTGAAATGATGTTTGGGGGAGCGGAGGGGCTAGCCCCTCTACATCCTTAGCCCGTGAACCAAGGGACAAGACCTATGATGGTTCAGACTACCCGTAAGCTAATGATTATGGTTATGCGTTCACATGGCAGAGTATGTGTGGTCTTCAACAAACGTTCAATGTTTAACAATGCGTTTAACTCTAGGTTTAATCCTTATCCTGGAGTTGGTGCCTTGGGTTCTGCCCAACGGTCATCGTAACCGTGTGGTTTGGGACATGTGTCCAACCACCAAATGGTTAAGATTAATGCATGGTTTTTTATGTGGATTTTTGAGCAGGTGCACTATTTGTGGATATTTCTCCAAATTAAACTCCAAATAACTGTAGTGCTAGAAAATTAGTGGAGCTTATTTAGGGTTAACTGGACAAAATTTGTTTAGGCTCTATCTTGAGCTATATTCAACCATTCTAAGAGTGTGAATAGTTAATTTCGACTATCTCAGAAATTCTAGACTCATTGGTGAGGGTTGAAGAGCCATCATAGGTCTTCTGGGTGCATTTTTTCTTCAGAGAAGTTCTAGGGGCCACTAGGGCCACCATGGGCGAGCAACAGTTTGAGGCCTAGCCAAGGAAGCTAGAGGCCTTTATTAATAAGAAAATGGTCAATTTTGGATGTTTCAGACATTCTGGAACTAATGGAGAGGTTTGAAGAGCCATTAGATAAAATTTGAAGGCCGATATGCTCCAGATAATTTCCAGGGCCACCAGGTGCCAGTAGGAGAATGAGGCCTATCCAGAGCAACCAATATCCATTATCAGCAAACCAATAGTAATTTATGATTTTAATGAGCCTTTTGAATCCAATGGAAGGATTTTCAAAAGATTTTGAGGACTTCTAAAGGCCAATATGCTTCAAGGAATATTTCAGTGAACCTAGAGCCAGGGGGTGCCACCAGGTGTTGGAGGTGAAACCGGAGCAGCCAAAGGCCAATTTATGCGAATGAATAGTCTATTATGAATATTTCAGACATTAAAAATATATTTAAGGGATTTCAGAGTCATTTGAGACTTTTGAAGGTCTATAATCCACAGGGAAGTTTCAAGAAGCCGAGGGCCAACAGTGGATGGAGGCTTAGATTGGGGAGCCAATGATCATTTTGAGGAAATGATCAGTCTAGTTTGGAGATATGATATATGATGGAGATAGTAGGTGAGGTTTCAGGGACATAAAAGGATTTCTTAAAGGGTTAGTGATGGCGGGAATCCCCGCTCAACCCGCAATCTTCACTCTCTTGTGCATGTCAAACTGCATTCCAAAATTTTTTTCCCAAATAATTTTAAATCTGGAAATTTCACAATAATAATGCGGAAGCTTTTAAATCTCTGTTTAAATTTAAAACCCAGATTTCAATATCACTTGCGGAAGCTTTACTTTTTAAACAATGGTTATAAAACCATTGGAATCCCATCTTATGATTTTTAAATCAACTATTTGAATTTCAAATAAACCCAAATATAAGCTTCCCTTCAAACCAACATTGGCTTTATAAAACCTCAATATTTAATGAGACCATCTCATACCAAATTACCTTCCATATATTATATCATGGTGCAACCAAACATATCATTTGATTTTTATCAAAGCCCAACTTTGATAAAAACTCAAGTGCTAACATCTACGTTAACACATATCATTTGACTTTCATTAATACCCATATAAGACATTTAATAAACGTTTAATTCTTTCGGGTCCACACATTCAAATGTTCAACAAATATAAACGTTGCTCATACCTCACTTAACAACCCGATAGCTTCCAACGTGAACGTGCTTGGATCTTTTGCCCTCATGATCGGACCATAGTCACGCTACTAAGATGCTTGTGATTTAATTTTCAAAATTCACGCGACAAACCCAGTTTTAACTTTACCACCTTCCCCTCATGTTCTCTAATGATTCGAGAACATTTACAATTCCTCACTATTTTATTCAAATTTATAATAATTACATGAGAATTTAGAAACATAAGACCCCGCTATGTCTTATAAAAAGAAAAAGTGTTTCTTGAGCCTAATGCCACTGCATCAGACTCCCAAGGTTAAAATTGATCATGATCTCTTGATTATGTGCCTTCGATCTCTGCCTCCTGGATCCCATACTTTGCTTTGATGCTATCCAACAACTACATTATTCTCCAACTGCACTTCTCCAGGTTTCCATATCTTGTTCTGAAATTTACCACCAGCTATACTTACCACTTGATGGCGGGAATCCCCGCTCAACCCACAATCTTCACTCTCTTGTGCATGTAAAACTGCATTCCAATTTTTTTTTCCCAAATAATTTTAAATATGGCAATTTCACAATAATAATGCGGAAGCTTTTAAATCTCTGTTTAAATTTAAAACCCAGATTTCAATATCACTTGCGGAAGCTTTACTTTTTAAACAATGGTTATAAAGCCAATGGAATCCCATCTTATGATTTTTAAATCAACTATTTGAATTTCAAATAAATCCAAATATAAGCTTCCCTTTAAACCAACATTGGCTTTATAAAACCTCAATATTTAATGAGACCATCTCATACCAAATTACCTTCTGTCTATTATATCATGGTGCGACCACACATATCATTTGATTAGTATCAAAGCCCAACTTTGATAAAAATCAAGTGCTAACATCTAATTTAACACATATCATTTTACTTTAATTAATACCCATATAAGACATTTAATAAATGTTTAATTATTTCGGGCCCACACATTCAAATGTTCAACTAATATAAACGTTGCTCATACCTCAATTAACAACCTGGCAGCTTCCAACACGAACGTGATTGGATATTTTTCCCTCATGATCGGACCATAGTCGCGCTACTAAGATGCTTGTGATTTAATTTTCAAAATTCACGCGATAAACCCGGTTTTAACTTTACCACCTTCCCCTCATGTTCTCTAATGATTCGAGAACATTTATAATTCCTCACTATTTTATTCAAATTACTAATAATTACATGATAATTTAGAAACATAAGTCCCCCCTATGTCATATAAAAATACAAAGTGTTTCTTGAGCCTAATGCCCCTTGCATCGGACTCCCGAGGTTAAAATTGATCATGATCTCTGATCATGTGCCTTCGATCTCTTTGCCCCTTGGTTCCCATACTTTTCTTTGTTGTTGTCCAAGCAATTGCATTATTCTTCCAACTGCACTTCTCCGAGGTTTCCATATCTTGTTCTAAAATTTACCACACTATCTATACTTACCACTTGATATCAGGATTTCCCCGCTAACCCACAATCTTCACTCTCTTGTGCATGTAAAACTACATTCCAAAAAAAATTTCCCAAATAATTTTAAACCTGGCAATTTCACAATAATAATGCGGAAGCTTTTAAATCTCTGTTTAAATTTAAAACCCAGATTTCAATATCACTTGCGGAAGCTTTACTTTTTAAACAATGGTTATAAAGCCAATGGAATCCCATCTTATGATTTTTAAATCAACTATTTGAATTTCAAATAAATCCAAATATAAGCTTCCCTTTAAACCAACATTGGCTTTATAAAACCTCAATATTTAATGAGACCATCTCATACCAAATTACCTTCTGTCTATTATATCATGGTGCGACCACACATATCATTTGATTAGTATCAAAGCCCAACTTTGATAAAAATCAAGTGCTAACATCTAATTTAACACATATCATTTTACTTTAATTAATACCCATATAAGACATTTAATAAATGTTTAATTATTTCGGGCCCACACATTCAAATGTTCAACTAATATAAACGTTGCTCATACCTCAATTAACAACCTGGCAGCTTCCAACACGAACGTGATTGGATATTTTTCCCTCATGATCGGACCATAGTCGCGCTACTAAGATGCTTGTGATTTAATTTTCAAAATTCACGCGATAAACCCGGTTTTAACTTTACCACCTTCCCCTCATGTTCTCTAATGATTCGAGAACATTTATAATTCCTCACTATTTTATTCAAATTACTAATAATTACATGATAATTTAGAAACATAAGACCCCCTATGTCTTATAAAAATACAAAGTGTTTCTTGAGCCTAATGCCCCTGCATCAGTTAGTGCCACAGAGAGGCTCAGGGAAGTGTAAGGCACCAAAAGTAGAAATCAAGTCTAAGGGAAATCAAGTCTATCTTCAGAGTGATGACAAATATGAAAGGGGTATGATGGTATTATAAACCCAATTATACAACCCAAATAACCATTGGAATTAAGTATTTACTTGTAAAATAATTTATTCATCATAATCCCAAAAATCCAAGTCAGTTGACATAGGCTCAAGAAGACGTAGCCCACGATATTTGGGTGAACTCCTTTATTAAATTTTCTGTTATGCATTGATGCTTATTTGTTGCATTATATGGTTGTTGCACATGCTTAATATCAACAAAAACAAATGTTCTTAAGGCACTTAAACTGTTAAAAAAAATACACATGTTTCAAGTACAAAATTCTGCACAGTCATGTATAAGAAAGATATTTTATTTGTTTAACTTAGTGGGAGGTGCTTGCGCATAAGCATTTCAAGTTATCCACCCATTTTTAGATCAATCCCGTTCTTTATATTCATGATATTTATTATTTATACATGATTATGATCTTATTATGAATGATTTCATGTTTTATGCTTATATGCTTATATGATCTAACACTAATATCTTGAACATGATTTGAATTATTACTATTATATGTGCGTTTATAGAATGAGTTGCAGGTTTTGGAGCACTAGGAGAAGCAAAGGGTTTGAACCCTGTGGGACCGCCTTCAAATGTAGGACCTACAGGTACTACTCCTTCCCATTTTAATTGTTTAAGAATTAGGACTGCAAGTTTGTATGCTTCTTGTTTTTGTATGCATCTTTCTCTATTGGGGTTTCCAACCCAGACCCTGGGATGTATTATCTTGTAACAGAATTGGCGACTCCATTGGGGATTACATTATTGTAATTACTAGTTTGGGTTGTTTCTCTTTGGATCTGGGCTTTCTTGTTTGGTTTGTTCACTTTTCTAGTATCTTTGATTAATTTTCAATATGAGAAAAAAGTATGATCTTCTCGATAAAACCTAAAATTTTATTTTTTATTTAGTAGAATTTTTATACGCACTTTCTAGTCCATACAACTATGTACACACACAATTTTCTCGAAATAAACACATGTATATGCAGTTTTCCTTAAGTACTGTTGTGGATATATGCAGGTTTGTTACTGCCAAGCTGCATATTTTTAGTTTCATATGAATTTTTTGGATTCTGAGTCCATTAAAGGGGTTTTCCAATTTTTATTCTTTCTTTTTAATCAATGATGGTCTTGGAGACTTTTTCTTTTTGCAATTTTTCAGTTTCCTATCTTTCTTGGTGAAAAACCTAGTCAACCTATGGTTTTCCCTTTTGGTGAAGAGTCAGTTTTTGTGTTTGGGATCAAGGCTTCCCACTGAATTTCCTTGATGTTTTGATTATTTGGAAAAGTATATTAGTCTTAGTTTTCTTATACCCAACCTTCATACTACTTCACCTTTGCTTTTATTTTGTTGGCTTTCTTGGTTTTTCTTGGTTTTTGAGAAAGGTAATTCTTGCAATATTGAAGAGATTTCTTGGCTTCTTGAAATTTTCTTACTTGCGGATGTTTTTGTGCTACTGATCAGGTCAATTTTTTTGAGTGTGTAAAATATTTCCACTTTTTAAGTCTTGTCAAGTTAATGATTTCTATGGCTTATGGAATTTGAGGTCCTTTTTGCTCAATTTTGTGATCTTGAAGTCTTTTGGTAGCTTTTTCTTTCTCAAGAACTCTTTGCATCCTTAAAAAGGAAAAACACAAAAAAAAATATTGTGTGCCTTTTATTTTTCATTTAGTTTTGTTTTTAGGCCTCCTTGTCATTTTTTGAGCAAGTGCAAAGTTTTTCATTTGGTCGAATTTGCTTGATTTTGGGAAAAGTTCTTGTTTTAATTTGCCCCTCCTTGTGTCAATTTTTTGACCTCTTTGTTGGGAAACACACTTGCTTGTTTTTAGAGTAATCCTAGAATCTTGCATTATATATTTGTAGTTTGCATTAGAATAGTTTCACTGTAAGAATTTTTAGTCTTTTTGTATATTTTGAGTGTGTGAGCATGTATTTTGAAAAGAGAAAAGTAAAATTTTTTCTTTCATTAGTTTGTTCGTAATTCCCTTTGTAGAGATCTCTTTCATCGAAGAAAAAGCTTCATTTTACATGTAGCCAGGTTTCGATTAATTTCTTCTCGCGTCCATAACACCATAAGTTGCACTTCCATCTCACCCTTGACTTAAGAACAACCATTAAAATAAAGAGATAAAACTAAAATGAACTAGAATTTTTTGATTTGTGATTAAATATATCAACTAATATAGGTCATTAAGGCCTTGGAATAGGTGTTTGAAGAGTTAAATCTCCAAGGAAACTCTAATTTTAAATTTATAGCTTGATTAAATGAGTGAAATCGAGTGTCGTTAAGTTTTCTAGGAAATATCTCCTTAAAAGGGAGTTGAGCACGAGGGTGAGTGAAAGCAAGGAAGAGAGATACTAATCCTGACCAAAGACTGTTCTTCCTAGCTACTGATACAAACTGATAACCTTAGTTTCCATTCCAAGGTATTGCATAGTTGACTGCAGGGGGAATACCCAACGTACCTAAGGTAGACACTGCATCATCTTCATTAGTACTTTTGGAGAGTACCCTAGCGAAGCTTGGGTACTTGTACCAGCAAAGGATTTTTTCTGGAGGTCAGTGTAACTGCTTATGTTACCTTCTCTAGTAGGCCTAGGGCATAGTTACCCTAGACTATTTTAAAAAGGTCCTTATATATTTACTTTCTTATATTTTTGTGTCTAGCCTTAATCACCCAGAGCGGAAATACTTGAAAGTATCTTGATTGTTGCATATTTAGGGACATTTCAGAGAGTGCTCTTTTCTCCTAGACTGCCATAACTTTAAAAATTTTGGAGTCTATACAAGTTCTATTAATAATTAAATATGGTTGATCAATCAGTTCGTCGATCCAAGAGGCTTCGAGGGCTCTCACCTATGAGTGTTGAGCCTTCTCCTAGAAGGCGTAGGAGAAATTTTGCTGGTTATTTTCAATCAGTATTAGTGAACGCATTAGAGAGTGATCCTCCACTTGGGGCTATAGTTTCATAGGGTGTGTTATCACTCTAGTAATTCCCAATTTGTAAGATTTTAATTTAAAGTTTAAGACCACTAGAGGTAACCACAAACCTACTTTTAAACTCTAGGATCTAGCCTTCCAAGGGTTTAGAGAGGGCTCTCTCTGTAATATTTAATTTTGTTTTGATTATAATATATTAGGCTAGTTATGATGGTGCAATTTGGTTTTTATTTGGTTTGGTTTCGTGGTAAAAATCACTTAATGAGATGGATAGTGGGAAATTTGATTGTCCATTGGGCTAAGGAGTCAAAAATCAAGCAGAGAGAACTAGGATCAAGGTCAAAAAGTCAAATGTTTCCAGGGAAAGATAGATAAGCCTTTGAAGATATTGGAAGGTTATTTGGTGAAGTGGTTTGATCAGGATAAAGAGCAATAAAGGGTTCTTTGATCCGAAAAAGGGAAGTAGTAGACAGAGTTCAAACAAAATAGGGAGAAACTAAGGGTTCCCTACTCCTGGAAATCAGCAGAAAACATAGAAATGATAAACAGTAAAGGCAGGGTGATTTTAACAAATCCTAAAATAATACTCCTGTTTATTCGTTCAAATTCGGAACACATATATGGATGCATGAAACAAAGAAGATAAAAAATGAAAAGTAGAAAATACTTCACTTCAATATCTCATCACATGAATCCTAAAATATGGTGCTAATTGATCTGATCCAGTCTGCTACTCAAAATTTGCAACAAAAAAGCCTTCAAGTCCAACAAAAATGACTATAGAAATCTTCAGCAATTTATTCCACATTAATACTTCTAAGGATGAAGTATTTATATAATATTTTTTACAAAATATCCTAGAATAATTCTAGGAATTATCTAAGGAAAATACAAATATATTTACAACAAAATAGAGACACCTGCTTAACAAATCAGCGATTTGTCCTATTGATTCAAATAAAATAGAAAATTGTTTGGATGAGGTGTAGCTGGCTACCTTGGTGTCCTCTTTGCTGGCAGAGATATTTCAAATCTATTTTGAAATTTGATCTTCTTTATCTTATACTATTTTACTCTAATTCCCTTTATCCTATGATACTCTTTAACTTGGATACTCTTTAACCTCTGTAAAACTGCTTTACTGGAGTAGTAAATTCTGCTTTGGCTGTAAAAATCAACAAATTGTTTTCTTCCCTTTATTTGCTTTTTAACTTTCACAATAAATCAGTAATTGATTGCCAAGCTTCCTCATTAGGAATTTGTATCTTTTTCAACCTCCTGAAATTTTCATCTGCCTTAGTATATCTAGAAAAAGTTGGTTTTATGACAAACAAATTTCTTATCTCATGTTGCAGATAAAATAAATCTTCAAAACTTCTGAGTAAGACCTTCTTTGTTGGAATTCCTTGTCCACTTGTCTTTTCAACTTGTTATTTTACAAATTCTATGATCTTCTTATTGCAATCCTCCTGAGGCATCATTTTTTCATTAATGACCAAAATATTAGGAAAACTTCTTTGCCTCAAGTTTTCAAATTTAACCATAAACTTGGTTATGGTTATGTTCATATTTCCAAATTTCTCTTCAAGTTGTTTCATCATATTATTATTTGAGATGACTTTCCTTATTTCAAGGATTATCTCTTTCCTATCAGTGATTTTTATTTCTTCCAACTCCCTGCCTATTTTTATTGTTGAGAAACTTAATCAATTCTATAGCTTGCTCAAGTTTATTACCTAGCTCACCTTTGGCTTTCTAAATTTCTGCTAGTGTTGTCGTTAGTAAATATCTCTATTCAAATATCACTTGGATTGAGGGCCACACATCATTGACGGCTTCAATGATTTTGTTCCATAACTGGTTTTTCACATATGATATTGGCTCCTTTAATGTCAAATCCTTTTGAAGTTTCTTCAATTCTTCATTTAACCTATTAGCCCTTTTCTCATGAGTTTGGCATTGATTTCGGCTAACTTCTTTGTATCCTCAAGATTATCAATCATCTTCTTCAATATGTTAATCTCACTTGTTTGTAGTGTCATTTCTTCCATGGCTTTTACAAGTTTACTGGCCTCATCTGAAGGTTGAGCTGCTGTAGTAGATGATTATGTGGCTGAAGTTGTAGATGATGTCACTGGAACTGCAGTAGCCAGTGGTTCTTTGGGTGCCAACTTTTCTTCCAAAGTTGAAGGCACAACCGTAGTAACCATAAGAATTAACGAAGGGACTTCCTGTTCTTTTATTGTTTCCATTTCATGGACAAGCTTTTCCATTTGAATTACCATTTCCTTGATCTGTCCTGTTAACTAAAAAATTAAGTTCATCATGTCATCCTTCTGAGTATGTTCTTGTATTATTTCTTTAGCTTGAGGATGTGTAGTTGATGGCAGTTTAAGATGTTTCCTCAATGCTGCAATGTATTCATTCTTTTTCTTCACTATTTGTTCCGCTCCTTTAACATTTGCAGGATCATATCCTACTTGGATAACTAACTCTTCTAAAGATTTAATTCTAAGACATTTAGCATATAATGAGGCTTTTTCAACCTTCATTTGATATTTGATATTTATGATTGTGTTTTGAAGTTTTTGAACACTCGTAGCCTTGGTTGTAATAGTAGAATACAACATCTCTGAACTCTGTCTATGAAATTCTATTTGATCAAGTGCATGAATTTTTTCTGTTTGTACTTCTAGATCAACCTTTTGTAGTTTGCAACTGTCTTTGGAATCTTCATTGTAGGTTGTAACACTAACATGATAAAAATTTTATTTGAGTAATCAGAGGCAGATAAAAGTTTGTTTTTACACTTGGTGTTTTCTTCAAATATTGAGATTAAATCTCATTTTTTATCTCTTCATTCTTTGTTTTAATCTTCTTGTATTTTTATCTTATATCAAGATCCTTTTCCTCTGATGTCTGTGAAAATGATGCTTCTAAATTCTGTTGTTTCTCTATAATCTGTGAATTTTAATTATCAATCTGTTCTTCATTCAGATTCTCTGTAATTGGTTCATTTCTAATGATTGTAGCAGCATCTGTGTTTGTTACTGGGACATCTGTGTCTTCAACCTCAATAGTCACTTTTCCTTTATCAACTGAGTCTATCTTAGTCTTTTTATTGTATCTTAATTTGAACCTATTCTTGGTATTGGTCTCTGCATTGTATGTTCATTCTTCTTTGACCCTTTTGTTGGCTTTCTCTGCTTGATTTGCAGTTTGTAAGATGTGACAAGTATCACCCTGCTTTACTACATCTATCAAAGTGTTTTCTATCCACTCATTCTGATTGGCATACTTCTCAATTTCTGGTTTTTTCTCATGAATGTAGGGTGTTAGTTTGCACTTAACCCTCATTTTGCTCAGTATTCCTTGTGGATCATAGTTCCAAGAGAAACTCTCTTCAAATCTATATTCTAGTAACTGTTTGGCTGCTTCTGTCTCTGCATCTCTGTGATTACAAATGAATGGCCCCACATGATTCTTCAGCTTAAATTGTGTTTTATTCTTAGCTTCTAGAAAGTTGAAAGAATTAGAATTTAATATTTGCTTGATATATTCTAAGGAAAAAACCCTCACTGGTACAAATTTAGGTAGTTTGTAGGGTAGAAGATTAGAGCCAAAAACTCTAATTTCTGTTTGTTTTTCAGATAAATACCAATCTCCAGTCCTAGTCTGCTCAGATAGCTATAGGATTTTCTTCATTTCATCATTGATCCTTCGTTTTTCAGTTTTGGTCAACACATTAATCAATGGATGGACAAAATTATCTGTAAACTCTGCAAAAGTGAACTCTAAGGACTATTTTCTGATTAATGAAGTCCAAAAGATGACTAAAATTGGATTTTATTCTATATCAAGCTTCTAGAGGGTTATAGGAAACTTGTCTGCTTTAAAATACAAGAACATATGGAATAGAAAAGATGTGTATCCAAGCACTCCTTCAGTTGAAAATTTAACTAGCTGATCATGGATATTGTCAGCAATGTACTCAACATAATTGAAAATTACAAAGGCAGGCTGTCCTAGTGCAAAAGTAGATAGAAACCATAGGATGGACTCATCAGTATGCTCATCTGTAAAGTATCCTAGGATGAATGACATCATGGAAATAGCATGCCTAGATCCCTCTGGAAATTTTGAAGTAGAATATGGGGGATTGATTTGAGGAATTTCAACATGTAAGGGCATGAATACTTGAAAGATTTGAAATCTTTTGGGAAAATCAAGGCCAATGTATAATTTGGTAAGTGCCTCTATTGACAAAGGAACTGCTTTAGAATCTAGTTTGAGTTGTTACATATGGTTTATGGATGCAGCAGCAATTGTAAACAATACTTCTTTTTTGCATTCATCATTGCCCTATTTTCAAGTAAATAATAACTCTGAAACAACCTAATAGCCTCTGGGAATTGATAAGTGACTGGAACAACATATTTGGGAAGGTTTGATTCCCAAATCTGGACTTCTTCAACCTAATCTAAGGAATTTTCATAGCTCCAATAGTGGAGGTCTAATAAATTAAATTCAACCACTAGATCTGCTATTTTGTGTCAACATCTGCTAAAGGGATGTGCTTAACGTCTACAACAAGAGGTTGTAGAGGATTCACAATGATATCAGTCTTGGAGTACATATCTGGAGTGGATTTTGGCATTTTTAGGCTTTCAGGACTACTGAAACCCTGTTTTTTAGACTTTCTGGTTTCTTCTGTAAAATTAAATGGTTTACAGAAGTATTTTTGGCTTTGATAGGGTTTTTGGATGAAAATAAGTATAATATGGTTTTATCCTTGAATTTTTCCTTCAATTCCAATCTTCAAAATGTATTTTAGACTCTTACTGGTTATGAAATAAGAGACAGGAGTTTCTTAGGCTTTTTAGTGGATAATTGGGCTAAAAATCATTTGAAATCAAGCATAGAGGGTCAGGTTACTTTCAGAGGATTTCTGGGCTTTTTTTGGAGTTTTACATAGTCTAGAAAAACTACATAAACACAATATTTTCCTTAAAAATGGAGCGCAGTCTAAAACAAGGTTTTGTCAAAATTTAATAGGGTTTTGCTTATTTTTGGACCTTTTTTAATAGGCTTTCTTGGATAAATTTAAGCTCTTACTCTATTTATTTCTTTATCAATGTTCTTTAAAATTGATAACAGGCTCAATTTTCTCAAAAAATACTTGTTTTACCCAGGTATGGGTCTTTGAAATAGGATCTGAGGAGTTTAACAGGTTCCTGGTATCTTCTGGAAGTAATTTAGGACTTCTAGCAATCTTCATTTGTTGAACCCTTAGTTAAACTGAGGGGGGGGGGGGGGGTGAATCAGTTTAAAACATTCATGGACTTTTAAAACTTTTTCATAAAACTTATTTACACCTTCATTTCATATTCAACTTAATATGTGAGTAGTCTTAGAATGTGAGCAGCAAGTATTAATATAATGTAATAGCAGACTTAATATGACAGCAGCAAGTATTAAGCAGATTAGATAAACCATATCAACACATAAACATCATGCACAGAGACATTAGATATACGTGGAAACCCATAAAGGGAGAAAACCACATCTTATTATTGCTGTGATGTAAAGGTAAGCTCCAACTCCCTCTCACCACTGGTTTTCTGTAAGCACCAACCTACAGGAGGCTCCAACCTCAAATTCTGCAAGCTACAACTTGCAAGGAAGCTTCAACTCCCTCTTTTTCATAAAGAAACATTTGTTGATTTACCTTGGATATCAGCTCTGTTCTATACCTTTGATTTATTTTACTGTACTCCAATCTTCATATCTACTTGATTATTTCTTTTTCTTCAATTCTGCGTTCTCTTCTCTTTTATCAATCTACTCAGAGAAATGTACCATTTCAACTTTACAGTGGGATTTTATCTTTCTCCGCAGACTTGCCAATTACATTACAAACAATATAAATAGTTAAAATATTTCATTCAATTACAGTGTATATTTCGAATAGCACTCCTCTCTTCCTCTTTTCCTTCCTCATTCATCCAACCACACTCTCTTTTTCGTTTTCTCTTTTATTCAGTTCCCTGTTCATTGTAGTTATATAACTGCTGTGTGTACAACTTCCTTTTAATAAAACATAAAATAACTCTCGGTGTTTTTATAAAACCTTTTTAACAACAGACTGTATTTCATTTTATATGCAATAATAATTCAGGTCAACCTTCAGCCTTTATAATAAAATGTATTATATAGTGGCCACTGCATAGAATGTGATAGCCCGCTTTATAATAAATTTAATAAAGGAAACCCCATCGCACATAAGTATCTGTGTTAATCCATCATATTAAATCTTCATATCAATCCCAATGCATATTATAATACATACATTTTCCGTGGAGCCCACTTGTTAATGCATTTCTTCAATCGACGGTTAATAACATATCGCATAGCCAACACTGATCTGACGGATATCGCTTGGCAAAGATGCACAAACGATAACACGCGATGGCGCGCAATGAGAGTGGCTTTGCAAATTCGTTCAGGGATGTGTGTCGCTCGTTCTATGGAATCTCTTCGATTTCATAAATACTGCTTGCCCGAAGAAAGCGGTGCGATGAAAACCGGAAACCCCCTTCACTGTTCATTCCTCTCATGGTTCCTCTCCTTCGCTCAAGGTTCCGCTTCTGCTCACAATTACGTTCTTTTATACGTTGGCTCTTTGGTTTATCAGTATTTCACCACTGTGCTTTCATTTGTTGTGATGCATAGCTCCATTCACACTGCACATTTAACTCTGGTTCCGCCTCTATTTTGTTTAATTTCACTGTGTTTATGCTCCATTCTATATCAATCATCCAACTATTGGTTGTAGTTCAAAAGTCTGCATTTGTTGCAGAAGAACACGACTTATAGTAACCCCCATTGATTATTCGACCACATTGAGTTCTGCGATGACCACGATACTCACTGCAACCGTGATCGATCCACAACTTCTTGTTTCAGAGCGTGGCTCACAATGGACTCATTTCTTCCTTAAACAAGTATATTCTAACGAGAATGAGAATGGCAATGGAAACTTATGTGGGATTCAGTTTCAAAGGGGTTTCTATGGTTCTGCATTAGCAAGAGAACTTTATTCATAGAGACTGATGCTTTCGATTACAATCTAGAACCTCAAATACGAGCCATTATCACATGATTTATCCAAAATTGAACTCCATCTAAAGCCCAACATAGAGTCTTATTTCATACATAATACACAGAATTTGCTTACAGTTCTTAGCGCATTCAAGCACAATATCGACATGAAGTCGATTTCTTCGACACGCAGAGGGAAATTCAGCCTTGCATTGCTCATACATTTATTTACTAGAATTCAAAGCCTATTCCTACAGATAGACTCTTAAACCGATTTCCAGAGTCCTCTACATATAGGGTTTGCTCGAAATTGCATAAGCCAAATAGAGTCCAAGGAATAAATTTATTCTTTACACAAAGATTAACACTCTAATTCAATCAGGACTATATCCGAACATCATGCATATTCATTACTTTGTCTCTCCAAATCTGCTATTAAATTTTGGCATATACATTACTATGTCTCTCCAGATATGCTATTAAATGGCCCTCTTCTACTGTCATCTGTCTCCTACTGCCTTTGTTCCTTCTATGTTGCCTCTGCCTCCTCTTTGCAGCCTCTATTCTCTGCTACTTTGCTTTTCTCTTTTCCTAGTTACTGTTTCAGATTCTCCTCCTTTTCCAACTCCTTTGCCATCAATGACAACATTTCCAACAATCTCCCCCTTTGGCATTGATGGCAATAACCTCTGCTTTCTTTTTAGAAGCCCATTTTTTCTTTTCCTCCCCCTTTGACATCAATGGCAAAGGGTTGCTCATTTCCTAGTTTGCTTTCTACATTTCCTCTCTCTGAGTTATGTTTAGGCCCTTTTCTGTTGACTTTGTACCTTTCTGCTCCAAACTTTGGATTGAATCTTAAAACACTAACTCTTTATCCTTTTCATTGACTCTTTTATGCTGGATGTACTCTTTCCATAAGCTTTCGATCTTGAGGACCTGTTTTATGCTTTCCTTACTAGTTGATCTTCCCCTGGAATGATATTGTCGTTTTTGTTCTCCCCCTGAAATTGTGCTTTCTCTTCATATCAAAGAGTAGCATCTACAGATACTACCCCTAGTCTATCTCTCAAATATTCAAATGGTTTTCTAGCAAGAGGTTTTGTAAATATATCTGCTGTCTGTTCTTTTGTTGGCACATATTCCAACTTTACTACTTTTTGAGCTACTTGTTCTCTAAGAAAATGATACTTGATTGGAATATGTTTAGTTTTTGAATGAAGCACGGGATTTTTAGATATACTTATAGCACTTTTATTATCACATTTGATTGAAATAGGTTCATCAATGCTTACCTTCATGTCTTGGAGGGTTTGCTTCATCCACATGACTTGTGTACAACATGCTGCTGCTGCTATGTATTCTGCTTCTGCTGTGGATAGAGAAATAGATATTTGTTCTTGCTTAGCCATGCCACCAGACTCTCTCCTAAATAGAATGCACCTCCACTTGTGCTTTTCCTGTCATCAACACAGCTGGCCTAATCTGCATCTGTATATGTTGTCAAAATGAAGTTTTTGCCTTTTGGATACCATAGCCCATAATGTGTAGTCCCTTGTAGATATCTGAATATTCTTTTAATTGCTAGTAAGTGATTTTGTTTTGGTGCTGCTTGATATCTTGACACAAGTCCTACAGCCAGCACAATGTCTGGTCTAGAAGCTGTTAGATATAACAGACTTCCAACCATGGATCTGTAAAGTTTTTGATCTACATTAGCTGTTCCATCATCTGCACAAAGCTTGCATCCATTAGTCATGGGAGTTGACACAGGTTTGCAGTCCTCCATTTTAAATCTTTTCAACATCTCTTTTAAGTATTTTTCTTGTGAGATAAATGTGCATGTGTTCTTTTGTTGAATCTGTAGTCCTAAATAGAAGGTAAGCTCTCCAATCATAGACATTTCAAATTCTGATTTCATCTCTTCAGAAAATCCTTTTGTTAACTCATCTTTGCTGCTTCCAAACATGATATCATCTACATACACTACTACAATCAAAAGTTCATCTTAATTTGCTTTTATGTACAAGTTGTTGTCTACTCCCCCTTTCTTGAACCCTTGTTTTTGCAAGTATTTGTCCAGCCTTGAATACCATGCTCGAGGAGCTTGTTTCAGCCCATATAATGCTTTCTTTAATCTGCAAACATAGTCTACATTATCTGTTAAGGAGAACCCTTCTGGTTGCTCCATGTAGACTTCTTCCTCTAAATCTCCATTCAAGAAGGCAGACTTCACATCCATTTTATATACCTTGAAGTCATGATAGCAAGCAAAAGCTAAAGACAGTCTGATAGCTTCCATTCTAGCTATAGGGGCAAATGTTTCATCATAATCAAGTCCTTCAACCTATGAATATCCCTTGCACACAATTCTAGCTTTATTCTTGATTACCTGTCCTTGTTCATTCATCTTATTTTTGAATACCCATTTTGAGCCAATAACATTTTTCTCACTGGGTCTTGGAACTAGTTCCCAAGTGTTGTTCTTCTCCATTTGGTCAAATTCTTCATTCATGGAATTCACCCAATGTTTGTCTTTGCTAGCTTCTTCAAACTTCTTTGGCTCTATTTGTGACAACATTACGAGGTATACCTCTTCAGTCTATTCAGTTAGTTGTCTTCTTGTCTGTACACCTACACTCTTGTCCCCAATGATTTAATCTTCTGGATGATTATTCTAAATGTATCTTGAGGAGATTTTTGATCTTAGATCGGTATCTTCTATTGGCTTGTTTATTTCATCATCATATTGATTCTCTTCTTCATGAACTTCTGGAGGATTGCTGCAATCTATACTTCTTAACTTGTCTGATAGTTCTTCATCAAATCTTACATCAATACTTTCTACAATTTTGTGAAGTATTTTGTTGTAGCACCTGTAACCTTTACTCTTAGATGCATATCCTAAGAATATTCCTTCATCTGCTCTTGCATCAAACTTTCCCAAATTTTCATCATTATTTTTTATAAAACACTTACTTCCAAAAACTCTAAAATGCTTGATTGATGCAGGTTTACCATGCCATAATTCATAAGGAGTATTGTCATTTTTTGGTCTTAAATGAGCTTTGTTTAGGATATGCACAGTTGTGTGTACTTCTTCTGCCCAAAAGGTTTGAGGAATGTTACTTTCTTGCATCATGGCTCTGGCAATCTGTTGTATAGACCTGTTCTGTCTCTCTGCCACTCCGTTTTGTTGAGGTGTTCCTGCAATTGTGAACTATTGCTTTATCCCATGCTCATTGCACAAGTCTGCAAAATCATAATCTGTAAATTCACCTCCTCTATCTAATCTGATGCACTTTAGCTTGCATCCTGTTTGATTTTCTGCCAAAACTTTGAATATTTTGAATTTATCAAATGCTTCCGATTTGTGTTTGAGAAATGCAACCCATGTCATTCTAGAAAAATCATCTATTACTAGCATGAAATAGGATTCTCCACTTGGTGTTTTAGTTCTCAAAGGCCCACACAAATCCATGTGAACAATTTGAATAAGTCTGCTTGAAGAGGTCTTACCTAGCTGACAGGATTTACATATTGTATTTGAAGGCTTCTTGATGACTTGCATATCTCTGACTACATTCTTTTTGCTTAGACTTATGATATGATCAAAGTTTAGGTGTCCCAATATCCTATGCCATAACCAAGACTCCTCAAATTTTCTGAGTTGGCATGCTTCATTTTCTTCTTTTACTACATATACATTGCTTTCCGTTCGAACACCTTTGATCAAGGTTTTTCCAGTGGTGCTTGATCTTACTTCACAGTCTTGAGCTCTAAAAAGAAATTCACAACCTTTATCACACATTTGACTAACACTCAACAGATTTTCTTTCAGCCCATTCAAAAATAGTACATCCTGGGCTTTTCCTCTACCATTGTCCAGACTGACTGAGCCTCTTCTTTTGATCTTTCGTGCTTTATCATTTCCAAAAGTAACATTTCCAGATTTATTTTCGTCAAAGGTTATAAACTTGCTTCTATCTCCTGACATATGCTTTGAGCAACCGCTGTCCAAATACCACTGGCTTTTTAGATCTTGAGCTATTAGAGCCAAGTCACATTTATTCACTTTCTTTTTCCACTGCAAGCATCCTCTTGTTTGGTATCTTTTATGAGATGATGAACTACACTCTCTTAGAGAACATTTGGAAGACATATGTCCACTTTTATTGCATACACAACATTTGGATATATCCTTAGCAGGATTATAAGTAGGAATAAACTCTCCATGATTCATAAACCTTCTTGAGGTTTTGAACAACAGTCTTTGTTCATATTTCCTTCATTCTATGATTTTATGGCCAAAATCATTACAATAAAAACAATGTCCATAAAAACAATTTTCATACCTGATAAAAGGTTGTCTTCTCCATCTTCGTTCTTGAGTAAAATTTTTTACTGTTTTCATCCTTTGCTGGTTTGTATTTATTCTTCTAGTATAACAATATGTAGCAATGTGTCCTAATTTGTGACAGGAATAACAAGTAGCATTTTTCATAGAAGGAAAAAATCCCCTTTGATGACTTCCAAATTTGACATATTCAGGAGTATGCAAGGTTTTTTCAGTTGACAGTTTATTTACTTCATCCAATTTCATTTGAGCTTCCTCCTAATTTTTATCTACTTTATTGCAAGATTCTTCTTCTTTTGAAATCCTCTGAGCTGCTTGGATATTCTCATCTGCTTTTACAAAAATAATATTTTTGTTTTCTTTTTACTTGCCTTTTCTTGATTCTCCTTCATAGCCTATCCCAGTTTTTATCAGAGGTGACCTTTGGGCATTTAGAATCTGGTCCAACTATCCAGAGCCTTTCATTAGAGGTGTATTCATTAATAGTTCTCTTTGGGCTTTTTCTAAGTTCTTTCTTAGGCTCACTACTTATTTTTCCAACTTCTCTTGTTCCTGAGTTTTATCCTTGATGTTCTTAAGTAAAATATCTTCTACCTTCTTGGATTCTTCAAGCTCTACTTTCAACTGAATGAGGGCTTCTGAATTTTGTTCCTCTCTCACGTATTTGAGAAGAATTTGTTTCTGTTTTCTGCACTTCAGTTTTAGTCTGTCAATTTCCTCCAAGGCACTTCTTAGTTCCCCCTCAAGGTTCACTTCACCTTCTTCCTCATCTTCTAAAAAATATTCTTCCAGCTCTTCTATAGTCATCAAAACAAATTCTGATGTTCCTTCTTCCCTTGAGAATTCAGCTGAGTCTTCTGATGCACTGCTGTCTTGCTAAGCATAGAAATATTTTCTATTGAATCTCTTCCCTTTCTGCCAGTTCTTAGATATGGTCTTCTCTGATTCCTGAGCCCGATTCTTTGTTTTCTTATAAGGACATTTAAAAGCACAATTTCCAACTCTTCCACAATTGAAACATTTAAATGGAAGTTTACCTTTATACTTACCTGAGCCTTTATCCAACTTCCTGATAAATTTGGCCTCTTCTTCATCAAAACAGGAGCCTATCTCATCTTTTTCTTCTTTCTTCTTCTCTGCCTTAAAAGCTGCCTCCCTTACATTTGACTTATTCTATGGCAGTCTCATCTCATACGCTATTAGTTTTCCAAGAAGTTGATTCATGGTCAAGGTTTCCCAATCTGTTGTTTCTTCTATGGCAGAGACCTTGGGATTAAAACTAGATGGCAAAGATCTTAGGATCTTTTGAACAATTACACATTCTTGCATGGTTTCACCTAGTGCTTTCATATTATTGACAATTTCTGCAACCCTTAAAAAGAAACTAGCAATATCTTCATCATCATTCATCTTTAAATTTTCAAACTAGGCTCTATAGACTTGAAGTTTAGCTGTCTTCACCTTTTTGTCTCCCTCATGAATATTTTCTAGAGTTTCCCACATTTCTTTAGCAGTCTCGCTGTGCATTACTTTGATGAATCCTGCCTCACACAGTCCATTCAAGATTGCATTCATTGCCTTTGCTTTAGCCAGAAAATATTGTTTGGCTTCTTTCTCTGAGACATTTTCCTTAGAGTCATATCCAAATTCCACAACAGCCCAAACTTCTACTCCTAAGAACATTATGTATGTTCTCATTCTGATTTTCCAGGAGGCATAATTTGCACTAGTGAAAAAAGGGGCTTTGTTCATTGAGGATCCTTCTTGACTAGCCATCTCAAGAACCTAGGATCTCCTTTTAGTTGTTAAACTACTACAAAAAGTAATTGGCTCTGATACCAATTGTTGAACCCTTAGTTAAACTGAGGGGGGGGGGGGTGAATTTAGTTAAACTGAGGGGGGGGGGGGGTGAATTAGTTTAACACAATCATGGACTTTTAAAACTTATTCATAAAAATTATTTACAACTTCATTTCATATTCAACTTAATATGTGAGTAGTCTTAGAATGTGAGTAGCAAGTATTAATATAATGTAACAACAGACTTAATATGACAGCAGCAAGTATTAAGCAGATTAGATAAACCATATCAACACATAAACATCATGCACAGAGACACCATATATACGTGGAAACCCATAAAGGGAGAAAACCACATCTTATTATTGCTGTGATGTAAAGGCAAGCTCCAACTCCCTCTCACCATTGGTTTTCTGTAAGCACCAACCTACAGGAGGCTCCAACCTCAAATTCTGCAAGCTACAACTTGCAAGGAAGCTTCAACTCCCTCTTTTTCATAAAGAAACATTTGCTGATTTACCTTGGATATCAGTTCTGTTCTGTACCTTTGATTTATTTTATTGTACTCCAATCTTCATATCTGCTTGATTATTTATTTTTCTTCAATTTTGCGTTCTCTTCTCTTTTATCAATCTACTCAGAGAAATGTACCATTTCAACTTTACAGTGGGATTTTATCTTTCTTTGGAGACTTGCCAATTACATTACAAACATTATAAACAGTTAAAAACTTTCATTCAATTACAGTGTATATTTCTAATAGCACTCCTCTCTTCCTCTTTTCCTTCCTCATTCATCCAACCTCACTCTCTTTTTCATTTTCTCTTTTATTCAGTTTCCTGTTCATTGTAGTTATATAACTGCTGTATGTACAAATTCCTTTTAATCAAACATAAAATAACTCTCGGGATTTTTATAAAACCTTTTTAACAACAGAATGTATTTCATTTTATATGCAATAAGAATTCGGGTCAACCTTCAACCTTTATAATAAAATGTATTATATAGTGGCCACTACGTAGAATGTGATAGCCCGCTTTATAATAAATTGAACAAAGGAAACCCCATCGCACATAAGCATCTGCGTTAATCCACCATATTAAACCTTCATATCAATCCCGATGCATATTATAATACATACATATTCCGTGGAGCCCACTTGTTAATGCATTTCTTCAATCGACGGTTAATAACATATCGCACAGCGAACACTGATCTGACGGATATCGCTCGGCGAAGATGCACGAACGATAACGCGCGATGGCGCGCAATGAGAGTGATTTTGCAGATTCGTTCAGGGACACGTGTCGCTCGTTCTATGGAATCGCTCCGATTTCATAAATATCGGCGGGTCTGCACTTAAAGCGGTGCATGAAAATGGAAACCCCTTCCACTGCTCTCTCATTCCGCCGTGTTCCTCTTCGCTCAAGGTTCTGCTTCTGCTCACAATTCCGTTCTTTTATACGTTGACTCTTTGGTTTATCGGTATTTTACCACGGTGCTTTCATTTGTTACGATGCATAGCTCCATTCACACTGCACATTTAACTCTGGTTCCGCCTCTATTTTGTTTAACTTCGCCGTGTTTATGCTCCATTCCATATCAATCATCCAACTATTGGTTGTAGTTCAAAAGTCTGCATTTGTTGCAGAAGAACACGACTTATAGTAACCCCCATGGATTATTCGATCGCATTGAGTTCTGCGATGACCACGATACTCACTGCAACCGTGATCGATCCACAACTTCCTATTTCAGAGCGTGGCTCACAACAGACTCATTTCTTCCTTAAACAAGTCGATTCTAATGAGAATGACAATGGCAATGGCAACTTATGTGGGATTCAGTTTCAAAGGGGTTTCTATGGTTCTGCATTAGCAAGAGAACTTTCTTCACAGAGACTGATGCTTTCGATTACAATCCAGAACCTCAAATACGAGCCATTATCACAAGATTTATCCAAAATTGAACTCCATCTAAAGCCCGACACAGATTCTTCTTTCATACATAATACACAGAATTTGCTTACAGTTCTTAGCGCATTCAAGCACAATATCGACATGAAGTCGATTTCTCCGACACACAGAGAGCAATTCAGCCTTGCATTGCTCATACATTTATTTACTGGAATTCAAAGCCTATTCCTGCAGATAGACTCTTAAACCGATTTCCAGAGTCCTCTATGTATAGGGTTTGCTCGAAATTGCATAAGCCAAATAGAGTCCAAGGAATAAATTTATTCTTTACACAGAGATTAACACTCTAATTCAATCAGGACTATATCCAAACATCAGGCATATTCATTACTCTGTCTCTCCAAATCTGCTATTAAATTTTGGCATATACATTACTCTGTCTCTCCAGATATGCTATTAAATGGCCCTCTTCTACTATCATATGTCTCCTGCTACGTTTGTTCCTTCTATGCTGCCTCTGCCTCCTCTCTGCTGCCTCTGTTCTTTGCTACTTTGCTTTTCTCTTTTCCTAGTTACTGTTTCAGATGCTCCTCCTTTGCCAACTCCTTTGCCATCAATGACAACATTTCCAACATCATTCAATAATAGGCAGGATTTTCAATGGTTTTGGGTTTGAAAACGAAGCACAAGCTTGGTTTTCTTTAATCGGGAGGAGAAATACAGTCGAAAATGCAGAAAAGGAATCAATGGAGTGATTTTGGGGGTTTATTAGGCATTTTAGGTTTAAAAGTACCTACAATTAATGGCGGTCACATTGGGCGATGGGTGGTTTTCGGGCTTCAAAGGCTAGAAACAGCAGTGGTTATCGCGTTCGTTTAACTGGTAAGCGGTTTCAATTGAATCGGATGGGATCCAATTAAAATGGGCCATGTGGAGGAGAGAGAAAAGGCTAAAACAACCTATTTCGTGTGGAAAGGAAAAAGTTATAGTCGTGCAACTAAAAATGCGATATGACATTTCGATCGTCGGATTTGGGAGCTCGAGTGCGAACGGCGGAGATCTGATATGGATATGCTCGGCGTTCGGAGGTGGGTCCGGGGTTTTAATAATATGGCGGGATGGTTTTGAACCTTTATAAATATACATTTATAAAGTTAAAACTTAATGTTATTTTGATTGGCGAGGGGGGGGGATAAAGTCATATGTGTTTCAATAAAAACATTAACAAATGTTTCAATCACAGGCGCGGGTATATATTATATGATAATTAAACCTTTTGACACGTGTTTTAATACCATAGGGGCGGGGTATTTTTATATTTGATATGTTTAAACTTATAGGAATAAAGGGCGGGGATATTTTCGGCACATGGGATATATAACATAGGTTTAAACTTTAAATAAATGGGTTTTTGGGGTTATTTACTTATAAAGGATTTAATAATATACAGGAAGGGTATAATTTAGGGATTTAATAATTTAAGTTAGAAATTAAGGTGTAATGTATGAAACGAATTAAACTACATAATTTAAAACTAATTAAAGCATAAAAATAGGCAATAAAGCATAGTTTTGTCCCATTTTTGTTTTTTACACATGAACTTAGGATAAATGTATTTTGTAGGTTTTTGAGTGTTTCTGAATGAAGATGAAATTAATTATGTAGGGTTTTTACTTTTACGAAGCAAAAGGATATTTTACTTGGGAAAAGGGATCATAATCTTGGAAAAGGGTGAATATGATGATGAAATGGGTTTTATGTAGGGAATCTAGTATTTTTAACCAATCAATTATTGAGCCTTGGGTCCGGTCCCAACAAAAGTTAGAGAAATGGTCTGAGCCTCTTTAACTGAAGGTTTAGAATAGTGGATGATTGTGGGAGAGGGGAAATTAGTAATTATTGCCTGATGATGCTTTATTACATGTCTTGCACAACTGCTTTCTACCTACCCATCATTATTTCTAATTTTTTTTTTCATTTTCATGGGTGCATTTAAGCTTGCAACCCTAAATCCATTGTTCTTTCAAAACATAAATCTATCTAAGTCTAACCTTATTTCATCCTAGGGCTCATATTAAACTATTACGCTCCTCATTTATTCTCTAACTATCTACTGATTTGTCAAGTTTATACTATTTGACATATCTTTATTCTCTATCTAAATCATGAAATTCAAAGCATGAAAAGTTAAGATTAAATTGTTAAACTGATCATGAATTATGGCATTTATTGAAAATCTACACATAATTATTATTCTTGCAGTAAAAGTAAATAGTAGTGGCATTTTGACTTGCTCACTTTCATGTCTTTATTTTATCTCTTTTTTCTCTTGGGGTCTATTCTTTTTCTAAGTCCTTTGATATTTCTTTTAGGACTTTTACCCTCTTTTCATTTTTTTATTATTTTCAAATATGGGAAAACAACTTGCAGAAATCAAGGTATGTACATATCTACTAGACTATCAAATTCAATTCAAAAATTATGAACCCTATTATTATAAGACCCTAACGGTGGCTCCACATGGGGATGAAATTTCCGGTGAAATGTCGAGAACTTTGTAATATTCCCAAATTTTCACATTACATTTGGAATATTAGAGTCCTTGATTTTCTTAATGAATTAAGTAAATAAAAGGGTGGAGGGACCCACAATCCTCAATAAGAATAAATATCCACTTTGTGTGTGTGAATGTGGATTAATATAGACTAGATCTGCAAAAGAGGTAGTTGAGCAACTACTAATGTGAATGAAATTAGAGATCATGTCTCATTTAATGAGAGAGATCATGGAGGGTTGATTTAGTCAACTAAGATCTTGAAGATGTCAAAAAAAGGTTATTGAGCATTAATGATCAAGTGGTGGAGGATCATGTGCAAATGAAGCACACATGATGGAGGAGGTGTACATTACACCTATACTATTTGGTTGATTTGGTCAAACAATGCTATCCCACTTGGAGGATCTTGTCCACATGAGACAACGCAATTGAGATTAGGGCCAAGGCTTGGGATGGCCCAATATTTATAAAGGATATGAAGGCAAAGGTGAAAGGATATTGGATTATTTGATGTATGATCTTTTAGATTTGGAATTGTCAAGTGACATTCCACTACATTCTTGGGATGCTTAGTAGAGGTTGCAGGTGTTATTTAGCACAGGGTGTTACCGAGCGGGAATCCCTCCTCTTTATTTGAGTGATCTCTAAGGAAAAGTTTTGTACTTCATTATACATCAGGCTTTAAGTGCCATTTCCTCTCTCTACTTTTTGCAGAACATTCATATTCAGAAAACTGCAGTTTTCTAAAGATCAGTTTGGAAGGTGGAAGTTGTCTTCAGTACTTCAGCTAGAGAAAAAGGTGAATGATTATTCCCATCACTTGGGCTTATAGAGAAGCACTCCCAGAGCCACATTGCAGATCTGGCATCAGGCCAAATGTTATTTACCTCCTAGCAGCAATATTCTCTTCAACAATAATGCTGTCCATATTGCAGATCTGAAAGGAGGAAGGAAGTTGCTAGTACTTTAGCTAGCAATCCAGTGGACGATCATTCCTCCACATTGCCATCAGTATTGCCATTAGATTGGAGTTTATTGGAGCATATTTCAATAGGCAGAAAGCCTCTCTTTCCCTCACAACACAGTTTTTGAAGGGAGTTGTGTTGCAGTAGCTGCAATCATCTTTTGGAGGATTGAGAAGCTATGTCTAGAGCTTCTAGCTCATATATCTAAGGAAGGGATCAACCCTTCAAGAATAGATCTGATATGAGCACACATTTCAGCCATATTTTCCTCAGATCTAGCTTCAAATCTGTATTTCCCAGCAGATCAAGGATCAAACCCTGGGGAGGTGATTTTTCCAAAGTTGCAGATATGGAAAATCCTTTCTGGGTTATCTTGGGAATCCATCACATTGGCCAGATCTTGAATCTTGGCATCATCAGAGCTCTAGTTTTGAGTAGATATGCATTTATATTTTCAGCTTGCAACTCCATGTTTATGACTTGCTGAAGAGACAACACAGTATTTTCTACAGAGCCTCTCCAGTTACGTTATACCTGTTGGATGCATGTTTTTAGGGTGATCCTAGCTCATCTTTTTGGCTATATCTACCTATATCTTGTACTTGTGTAATTGATTCATCTCCAATATAATAAAATGGCTCAGCTCTTTCTGCATATTCTGATTTGTACTTAGATTTGTTTTTTATCTTGCTGTAAGTTATTATATTGTGTGAAGTATTTCTGCATTCTCCCTTTTGGGATATTACAGTGGTATCAAAGCATGATCTTTGGCTCAACTTGTGGACACTTCATCTTTTTACATTGAAAGAAGAATAGATAGATGAGATCTATCATGGAGGATGTGAGATCTGCCACTCCTTTCTTCAGATCAATGCAAAATCTCTCCAAGGAGGTCAATTAAATGAATGAGGAAGAACATAGAGAAGATCCAAGAAAATGTGATGAGGAAAGTACTTCCTATCAGCAGCAAAGAAGACTGGAGAATCCTATATCTCCTCATAGATCCACTATGCCCACTTTCTTTGAAGAAGGTGAGAGGTATAGAAGTGAAGAAACGAATGAACTTGAGACTCACAAGACTCTCAGTGTATATATTGAAGAGTACAAAGCACAGTCTAGAGATTTCAAGGAGAAGCTAACTCTCCAACAATTCTTCCAGATTAAAGAAGAAAGAGGATCCTATAGCAGCAATAGAAGAAAGAGGCATAATAGATTTTATTTTCCTACATTAAATGGATCTTCCTCAAGAAATGTCAAGGCTTGGAGGAGGGAGTTAGATTCATTTTTCAAGCTACATCTTGTGGCTGAAGAGGAGGCTGTTCAAATTGCAACACTTCATCTCTTAGATGAAGCAGAATATTGGTGGTTTGGGCACCTAGAACATGCAAAGGTGACCAAGTATTTAGATTTATTTCACAATTTGAGGAAGAATTTTGATGTGGAGAAGACAGAGAAGTGCTACAAAGAGACATCTCCCAAAGAGACCAAGGAGAATGTCAGTCTTGTAACTCTAGACAAGAGGTCACTATTTTCACCACCTGCTGCAGGAGTACTTGTATCTGGAGAAGAGACACTTGCATCTTTGCAAGGTAGTCTTGAGCTCTTGACATATGAAGTCCCATGCATGGATCACGAGATGCATGAGGAGGAGGAGGAAGATACCAGCACTGATACACTTGAAGGAAGGAGGCCATCACTCTTACCAGCAGTTGGAGACACTATTATCCCGGTTGGAGGAAATCTTGTGTTCTGTCAAGAGGTTTCCACATATTAGTTGATCCAAGGTATGCACAAAATTTCAGCACATAATGTTTCAATATCAATGCATGACCAAGGATTAGAACAAAATTCTAATTTGAAGGAGAAACATATCACAGCGTAGAGGACCCTTGATCTAATTAAGGAGGAGACTAAAAACTATCCCTGTTCACTAGTGTTGAGCTACATTCAACCCCTTGAATTGAGATGTAGAGTTTCAGGAAATGAGATTAGCATTATCATATGTAGAATGACTGATTATGAGATCAGTATTGTGCCTTACTTTGAGATAGCATATGTATTACCCTGCAGATCTACAACGCTGTCACTTAGTAGCTGTGACAAAGAAAGGGCTTCATCATTCTTGGAGCATTCTGGAGGTAGCTTCACTCATGAAGCAATGGAAGCAAAGATGATAAATGGTAGACATCTTGAAATGAGAAACCTTTTCTCCTTTCTAGATGACCCTTTCTCAATGAGCCTCTCACTGCTCAAAGAGAAACTTCTACTTGCATTAAATCCAAAAATTATTTGGTTTTGGAGGGCCTTTGATGGAGAGAGAATCTCATTAAGAGATCTCATTAGAGATGCATTTCAACATTTCATGAAATGCAAAAGTATTCAATAGTTTGGGAAGGATGGCATTCTATAAAGGGAGGATGCCATGATTATGCAGTCCCTCATTCATCATCCCCATGGGAGTGAATGGGTAAAGATGATAAGCAAGGGGTTGCAAAGACACTTGCAGATTTGTATGGGCCAACATGCTTGGCTATGTTGGTTGCCATTGGGAGAATTCTGTCACTCTCCAAAGGCACCTATTTTTCTGATCCATGCCTTGAAAAACACATATGAAATGAAGAAGGAGGCATGGTTGCACTGGCTGCTCTTGGGTGAGTATGGATACCACCCAATAGCTCATCATTTTCTGAATCATGCCTTGTTTTTCAATGATAAATTGCAGCAAGGGAAGGCATGTTCATTTTAGTTTCACTTGAGAGAGTTTGGCCACCACATGACATCTCCTATGTCTATGTGTCTTGTAATGTGTAAAACTTGGCATAATGATCGCATGATGTGCATTGATGATGTTTCTTTGTATGGCATCTCACGTGTCCATTAGTATGCTTTTGTTTCATGATGCACATGAGGAGGAGAGAAAGTAGCAAGATCTCTTGTTTCTTGGATTGCTTTTGGGGGAGTTTGGCTTGTCCATCTTACATGGAGGAGATGGAGGATGGTAGCAAAGGGCCTTACTCCAATGCTTATTGTTAGGAGAATATGGTTTGACATATTTTTCTACCCATATTAATTCTTCCCTTCTTCTTTTACATAACCTTGGGATGATGGAGTTTGGGTCCAAAAAGGCCAACAAGGCTAAGTATGAGAGCATCTCAATGCTCAATCTAATCCATGAAACAGGATGAATATATGTATTGTGCGATGGAGCTTTTCCTTTATGAAGAGAACCACCTTATTGTATGCACCTCATGTATTGATGATGATGTTGGAAATCATATGGTTGTCAGTTGGTACTTCATGATGGAAGGAGGAAATCTAACTAAATAGTTGGAGGTCATTCTTTATGTTTTTAAAAGACAACTTTGGAACAAACATACATAAACTATTGCAGAAAATGGAGGAAGCCTTCCTTATGTGGATGCCATATGGAGGGGAATAGATGACCTTGCATCTAATTTTGGAGTTGCTTGAGGACAAGCAACATTTTTCTGGGGGGGGGGACTGTAATATTCCCAAATTTTCACATTACATTTGGAATATTAGAGTCCTTGATTTTCTTGATGAATTAAGTAAAGAAAAGGGTGGAGGGACCCACAATCCTCAATAAGAATAAATATCCATTTTTTGTGTGTGAATGTGGATTAATCTACACTAAATCTGCAAAAGAGGTAGTTAAGAAACTACTAATGTGAATGAAATTGGAGATCATGTCTCATTTAATGAGAGAGATCATGGATGGTTGATTTAGTCAACTAAGATCTTGAAGATGTCAAACAAAGGGTCATTAAGCATTAATGATCAATTGGTGGAGGATCATGTGCAAATGAAGCACACATGATGGAGGAGGTGTACATTGCACCTAGACTATTTGGTTGATTTGGTCAAATAACGTTGTCCCACTTGGAGGGTCTTGTCCACATGAGATAGCGTAGTTGAGATTAGGGCCAATGCTTGGGATGGCTCAATATTTATAAAGGAGATGAAGGCAAAGGTGAAAGGATCTTGGATTATTTTATGTATGATCTTTTATATCTAGAATTGTCAAGTGACATTCCACTGCATTCTTGGGCTGTTTAGCAGAGATTAAAGGTGCTATTTAGCACAGGGTGTTCTCGGGCAGGAATCCCTCCTCTTTATTTGAGTTATATCTAAAGAAGAATTTTTTACTTCATTATACATCAGGCTTTAATGCCATCTCCTTTCTCTACTTCCTGCAGAACATTCATATTCAGAAAAATGCAGTTTTCTGAAGATCAGTTTGGAAGGTGGAAGTTGTCTTCAGTACTTCAGCTGGAGAACAAGGTGAGTGATTATTCCCATCACTTGGGATTATAGAGTAGCACTCCCAAAGCCACATTACAGATTTGGAATCAGGCCAAAAGTTATTGACCTCCTAGTAGCAATATTCTCCTCAAGAATAATGTTGTCCATATTGCAGATCTAAAAGGAGGAAGGAATTTGCTAGTACTTCAGCTAGAAATACAGTGGAGGATCATTCCTCCACATTTCCATCAGTATTTCCATCAGCCTGGAGTTTATTGCAGCGTATTTCAATAGGCAGAAGGCCTCTCTTTCCCTCACAGTGTAGTCTTTGAAGGAAATTGTGTTGCAGCAGCTGCAATCATCTTTTGGAGGATTGAGAAGCTAGATCTAGAGCTTCTAGCTCATAGATCTAAGGAAGGGATCAGCCCTTCAAGCATAGATCTGATCTGAGCACACATTTCAGCCATATTTTCTTTAGATCTAGCTTCAAATCTATATTTCCTAGTAGATCAAGGATCAAACCCTGGGGAGGTGATTTTTCCAAAGTTGAAGATCTAGAAAATCCTTTCTGGGTTATGATAGTATATGTGGCTTGCCTAGAGGGTATGGCTTCAATCCACTTGGTAAAATAGTCAGTGGGTGTCAGAATCCACTTGTGTTGGGCTGATGATGGGGGGTGAATTTCTCTAGTGAAGTCGAGACCCCATTGTTAAAATTGCATTTCTATTGATATGGGCTTTAAGGGCAGGGGTAACAGCTTTTTCTTACCCTCAAATATTTGACACTTGTGATAGGAGGTCACATACCTTTTAACATCTGCAAACAAAGTAGGCCAGTAGTCTTCCAGTAGAGATGTCCTCCACAATCACCTGCATGAAATTCTTGTAATACTTTGTCAACTTCTTCTTTTAATAAACAATTTAATAAAATCCCACTATGATCCTTCCAAAAAAGTACAATATCTAATATACAAAATCTTACTCCCTTAAGCTTTAAAAATCTAGTTTTTGTTCTTGATAATCTAGGAGGAGTTTGTAAGTCTAGTGATACAAATATGATATCTGCATACCATAGTGAGCCTGAAAAGGCTTCACTGATCTCTAGAGTCGCCATCTCTTCCCGATCATCTACTTGGGCAATAAAATTTATGTCTAGGGCATGACAATTTGATTCAGCCATAATTTTGTGTTGGAATATTGTCATTGATGGCAAAGGATGTGGCAAAGGACTTGGAAAAGGCATGGGAAATGAAGAAGAGCAGCAGAATTGCAGAGATCAACGATCAGCAGGATCAGCAGCAAAGAACAGAGGAAGAATGCATTTACAGTGAAAAGCAGTGAATTGAAGGAGAATTGTCTAAAAACAGGGTTGATTTGAATTAATGGATATCAGAACCTCTGCGAAAGTTAATTCATGTATAAATATTAAAATATAATTCTGATGGAGGAGAAAGAACATCTGTGTATGGTTGAGTTGCGGTGATACTCTGTTAAGGTGGAAATACCCAGAGCAATTGGGGTATTAATTAGTTCAATTCTCGTACGAAATTCCTTGCAACCCTGTGTGATGATCTATGGTTAGTTTCATGCTGTTGCATATGATATCGGGTTGCTAAAGTCACGACACAGTAAAGTGAATCTGCATAATGGAGGGATTAATGGTGCTCTGGCTCTGTAATTTGTTCGAGGAAACAATACGATCGACAGTGGAGTTATACGCCTCTGCCTCTGTGTAAGTGTGGAAGGTCTACAAGTCTCAGCGTTGTCTGTGTAATAGAACCTGGAGTATGAATAAATCGATTATATAAAGAAAACACTGAAGCGGAGTTTTAATCATTTAAACAATAAGTCTGACGGAACCATGTGCTAAGACGGAACCGTGACCGAGAGGAACAGTGATGGCAGTGTGGATCGAAACCGTGGTCTTTTTCGCACCACCTTTCGACGATACACGGTATTTTCTAGATGGGGAGCGATTCCATATAGGTGTTGACACGCGTCCCTACAAAACCGCCAAGCGCACGATAACTATCGTCCATCGCACGTTAATAATCGACCCAGGATGGCCAGCGAAATTGCTTATGTGCCGTCGATCTGTAAAGAATCCATCGGACAGTGATCGCTTGATGAAGAAGCGCGGACGATAATGAAGATACACGACGAATAACACAAGTACGATGCGCCATCGCGCGTTATTTCTTGTGCAAGTTGCCCAAGCGATATCCATCGATCTTGGAGGCACACGATCCAACGGTGATCGGGCAATGGACCTGTGCGAAGTTTAGTTTGGTACAGAGGGGCGCATATGTGGGCCAGGGGTCAAAGTTTTATTAATATTAAACTATTCAAAAGCATTGGTTTTTTATATAAAGCCCGGATTAAAAGTTCATTGAATTTTTAATTAAAAAATAATATTACAGGGGCAGTGTAAAGATTTAAAAATTCAGAAGGGGTACCCCCGCAGTTGAACAAGCAATCAAGTGTTGACCGGAAATCGACGGTGGAGATTAAGTGTGGGGGCACCAGCCAAAATTTTCATCCGTACCGCAAGAACCCCCGCAGTGACTTAATGATGACTATGCAATATTTGTTTATCAATTGATAAATATTTAATAAGAAATAAAAACCCCGAGGGCCAAACTATTGGAAATATTGTAAAAGGAATACCATTTGCATTTGAAATGGTTTTTGTCTCATGGTTTTAATAAAGGTGAGAACTACATAAATGAAAAATATTATTATTCGAAAGGGCGTGTGCGAGGGTTGATGAAGAAGGATTGCCACTAAGGAATATCTGTATGAACATACGACGTGCTTAATTGATGATTCTGAGTCCATGATGCGCCCATCGAGATATTGATCTAAAGGTGATGAGTCTTGAGATTATTCAACAGAAGAAACGATGAAGAACTAGCGCATGTCTGCTGAAGAACACATATGGATCCAGTTGGAATTTCTGAAGATTAATATACACAGAAGGATACACGCGATGATGAATGCATATATTCTCTGAAGTTTGAATAACTTCTGATGTTTAGGGTACAGTGGTCTGCAGTGAGTCTGAGGGTTGAAGCCTTCAGTTTGGAAGTAGAAATTTTATGCCAGTAGAAACTTGTGTTGTATCCAGGGGGTTGAAGCTCCCTTCCAGGAGAGGTTGGTAAATGAGAGAAGGTTATAGCCTTCCGCAGGTGGGTGCCTGCGTGCTGGTATAAGTCTTCACCAGCATTTATTGTAAGAAGTTTTCTCTATAATAAAATATTGAAGACTGATATTGCAGCAGCGGTGGTTTTCTCCCGAATTGGGTTTCCACCTTAAATCCTGGTGTCCATATGTGTAGTTCATAGTTTTTTCTATTATTTTTGTTCATGCTTAATGATTATCTGATGCAATGCTCTAATTAAGACATAATAAGATATCTGGACATACGTTTTGGATGCAGTACTATAACATATGGTTTTAAGAGAAAAGAAAGAAAAATTGTTCAGCTTTAAATACTGATTCACCCCCCTCTCAGTATTTTTCCCAAAAATTGGTATCAGAGCAGGTCCTTCTGAAAAAGCTTAGTTGCTAGAAGGAAGATCAATCAAGATGAGAAATCAAGATGGAACAACATCTATCAGGCCTCCTCTCTTCAACGGAAACAACTTAATCTTTTGGAAAACACGGATGAGGTCCTATCTTCAGTCTCTGGGAGCAGATGTATGGGAAATTGTTGAACAAGGATATCAATATCTAGCTGCAGTGCCAACCAATCCAACTGAAAGAAATAATTATGAAAAAAATGCAAAGGCGGTCAATGCTCTATTGGGAAGTCTAACTGAATCAGAATTCGTCAAAGTCATGCAGCTGAATACAGCTAAGGCAATATGGGACAAAATCATTCTAAGCTATGAAGGTGATGCAAAGGTAAAAAGTTCTAAACTTCAAACTCTCATAATTCAATATGAGAATCAAAAAATGCTTAATGAAGAAAGCATTGCAAATTTCTTTCTACGTCTTGATGATATCGTAAATCGCATGAGAAATCTGGGAGAAACAATAACCGAATCTACTTTGGTTGAGAAAATTTTAAGATCTCTAACAACAAAATTTGAGTCAAAAGTTTCAGCTCTTGAAGAAAAGCAGGATCTTCAAAATCTCACTGTGGTACAACTTCATGGCATACTAACTACATATGAAATGAGAAGAGGAGGACCATCTGAAGTCAAAGAAGCAGTCTTTAGAACTTCTACAAAAGGGAAGGAAGTAAAAATAACAGAAGGATCAAGATATGTCTCAGAAGAAGATGAGATAAACTTCATAAAGAAACTTCAACTTGGCACAGGACGGTTTAGAGGTAAGCTTCCTTTCAAATGTTTTGATTGTGGAAGAGTTGGTCATTATGCTGCTAAATGTCCTTATAAAGAAACACATAAAACGGGGAAGGAAGTAGCAAGAAGGAATAAGAATCATGTTAGCTCCAGAAAAAGTTTCTATACTCATGAAGATAGTGATGGGTTATCTGATAGTGAGGAAGAATGTCAACAAGATCTTAGAATACTCATGGCATTTGAAAAAGAATCTAGAGAAGAAAAGGATACTTTTGTGGATGCTCTAGAAGACAATGATTTTTTTTATGAAAACAATAAACTCAAAATATGCCTAGAAGAGAGTAAAATAATCATAGAAACTCTGAAAAATCAACTTGGAGAAAAGGAGAAACACAATGAGAAATTAGAGTGTGAAGTAGTAAGTCTAAGAAAAGAAATTGAGAAAGTAAAGACTTTGAATCTTAGATTTGCTAAAGGATCAGAAACCTTATATGAAATTATCAAGGTACAACGTTCTCCTCTTATAAAAACAGGTCTTGGATATACCAGAGAATCTTCTCAGCCTTCAGCACCAAATTATCTAAAAGCAGTTACAGCTAGTTTACAATATGCTGCCACTCAGCAAGAGAATAAAGAATCTTTACAAGTAAAGCATGATCATCTCAATTCAAAGAACACTAACAGGAATATCTTTCATGGAAACACCAATCAACAAGTAAATTCATATAGAAGATTGTATGATCGCAGAAATTTCTTCTTCAATGGACAATGCTTCACATGTCACAATTTTGGTCATAAAGCTGCTCAATGTGTTGCATATAAAACCATCATGACAAGAGAAGCAAGAAAGAAAAGGATTGATATTGAAACAAAGAAGAATACTTATAACAAATTTTCTCCTCTTCAAAATGAAGTTGAATGTGCTTAATGCAATAACTTTGGCCATGAAGAATCCAAATGCAGGAGCAAAGTTCAGCTAAAAGAACATGTTCCTTCAAGCTCCAAAGTATGGAAAAAGAAGGAATTACAGGTTGAAAATTGTGGCATAGAATTATTTGCAGAAGATGAAGAAAACCAATGGTACATTGATAGTGGATGCTCAAGACACATGACATGTGATAAAGACAAACTTCTTGCATATAGTGCTCTAGAAAAGGAAAAGAAGGTTACATTTGGAAATGATACTCCTGTGGTCATTAAAGGAAAAGGGTCTGTTTTTCTAAAAGAAAATGTGAAAGCTAATGAAGTCATGTATGTTGATGGATTAACGCATAACTTGTTAAGTGTAAGTCAAATGTGTGATCAAAGAACTGAAGTTGTTTTTAGTTCAAAAGAATGTGTGGTACGTGATCTTGATACAGGTAAAGCAATTATAAAAGGGAAAAGAACTCCAAACAACCTATATATATTGAAGAACTACAAAGAACAATGCTATTTGAGTAAATATTTAGAAAATTGGCTATGGCATAGAAGGTTGGGGCATCTGAGATTCTCTCAAATCAACAAATCAAGCAGACTTAAAGCTGTTCGTGATCTTCCCAATATTTCTCTACCTGAAAATATCATATGTAAATCTTGCCAATTCGGTAAGCAAACCAGAGTACAATTTAATGCTAAGGAAGTATCATCAAGTAAGCCTCTTGAACTCATCCATACTGACATATGTGGACCTATGAGGAAAAAGTCACCACGTGGTGAAGAATACTATATCTTATTCATTGATGAATTTTCTAGAATGTGTTGGATTGGGCTGCTTAAACACAAAGATGAAGCATTTGAGAAATTTCACATCTTCAAAGCACTAGTTGAGAATGAATTAGATCTAAAAATCAAGTGTCTCAGATCTGATCGAGGAGGAGAATATACATCAGATGAATTTCTTGAATTTTGTGAACAACATGGCATAAAAAGACAGTTTTCTGTAGCTGGCACTGCACAACAAAATGGTGTTGCAGAAAGAATGAATATAACAGTTCAACAAATGGCTAGAGCTATGCTGGATGATTCTGGAACACCTAACACATTTTGGGGAGAAGCAGCACATACAGCAGTAAACATTCTCAACAAGGCACATGTTCGTGTAAATAGTGATAAAACTTCATATGAACTCTGGTATGGTAATCCTCCCACTATAAAGAATTTTAGAATTTTTGGAAGCAAATGCTTCATCAAGAATAATGATGAAAAAATTGGCAAGTTTGAACCCAGAGTAGATGAAGGGATATTTCTTGGATACTCCTCTAGGAGTAGGGCCTACAAATGTTACAATAAAAGACTTCGAAATATTGTTGAATGTATTGATGTCGTTATTTATGAGTCTTCTGCAGCTCCAAAAGAAGAAAATAAAACTACAGATGAAGATGATGATGACACATATCCTTCTACATCAAATAGTAATGATACAAACAGTGAACCCAATGAAGAACCCGAAGATGGTTTGTCTGAAAAGGCTCCCTCCAGATATGTTCAAAAGAATCATCCAGAATCTCAAATTTTGGGAGAAAAGGGATCAGGTGTACAAACAAGAAGAACTCTTATGGGATCTTCTAGCAATCTGGCATTTCTGTCCACTATTGAACCTCACAGTGTTAGTCAAGCTAGCAAAGATGATTGTTGGATTCAAGCCATGAATGAAGAGCTTGATCAAATTGAAAAGAATCACACTTGGGAATTAGTACCAAGACCTCATGACAAAAATTTCATTGGAACCAAATGGATATTCAAAAACAAGTTAAATGAGAATGGGGATGTTATAAGAAATAAAGCTAGACTTTTTTGCAAGGGGTATGCTCAACAAGAAGGTATATACTTTGAAGAAACTTTTGCTCCTGTAGCCAGACTTGAAGCCATAAGAATGT
Organism: Pinus albicaulis; assembly: GCA_034641835.2. Taxonomy (NCBI): domain Eukaryota; kingdom Viridiplantae; phylum Streptophyta; class Pinopsida; order Pinales; family Pinaceae; genus Pinus; species Pinus albicaulis. The sequence continues at coordinate 1,495,896,845 of CM076579.1, read as the reverse complement.
TTCTTGCTTTTTCAAGCTTCCAACAAATCAAAGTCTATCAAATGGATGTTAAATCTGCTTTTCTCAATGGTGATCTAGAAGAAGAAGTCTATATAGAACAACCAGAAGGATTCATATTGGGAAATGATGAAAAACTTGTTTGTAGACTTAAAAAGGATCTATATGGTCTTAAACAAGCTCCAAGGGCATGGTACTATCGTCTTGACAAATATCTTCATCAACAAGGATTCTCAAAAGGTTCTGCTGATAGCAACTTATACACAAAAACTGAAAATGACAAACTATTAATTGTGGTTGTATATGTTGATGATATCATTTTTGGAAGTAATGACGAATCTATGAGTTAGAAGTTTGCTTCTGATATGCAGCAAGAATTTGAAATGTCTTTACTTGGGGAACTAACATTCTTTCTTGGATTGCAAGTGCAACAAGCAACAGATGGCATTTTCTTATCACAAGAAAAATACCTTAAGCAAATCCTAAAGAAGTATGGCATGGAAGATTGCAAACCTGTAAGTACACCAATGATAACCGGATGTAATATCAGTTCTAATGATGATGCTCCCATGGTGAATCAACCAGAATACAGATCTATGATAGGAAGTCTACTTTATCTCACTGGGACAAGACCAGACATTATGCATGCAGTTGGGATTGTTGGATGATTTCAAGCCAATCCAAGAGAGTCTCACCTTCAGGTTGTGAAAATAATATTCAAATATCTACAAGGAACTCAAGATTTTGGACTATGGTATCCTAAGAATGCTAATCTTACTCTTCATGCATACAATGATGCAGATTGGGCTGGAAGTGTTGATGATCGAAAAAGCACTAGTGGTGGTGCATTCTATATGGGGCCTCGGTTAGTATCTTGGTTTAGCAAGAAGCAAAGCTCCATTGCCTTATCTACAGCAAAAGCAGAATATGTGGCTGCAGCATCATGTTGCACTCAAGTTCTTTGGATGATGCAAACCCTACAAGATTTTCAAATCAAATGTTCACCCCCTATCTCCATTATGTGTGATAATACGAGTGCCATCAGTATCTCAAAGAATCTTGTTATGCATTCCAAGACCAAGCACATTCCCATCAAATATCACTTCTTACGAGAACAAGTGCTTGAGCAAAAGGTGAAATTAGAATATGTTTCCTCCAAAGAACAAGTTGCTGATATATTTACCAAACCTCTACCCAGGGAAGCATTCGAATATCACAGACAGAAACTGGGAGTAGTCTCTGCCATGCAGAGGATCAGGTCTACTTAATTACAGAAGACTAAATTGGTTGTGAGGTGTTGTTAGGCATCTCTGAATGCACAGGCTCAGGGGGAGCATTAGTCATGTGAAAAGGATAAATTGTTGTTCATATTATGTTTGAAGATGCAACACGATCTCAGGGGGAGCATGGGACTGTCGGTTCAACGGTTCTTGATCAAAATATTTGCCATTGATGTCAAAGGGGGAGGAAAAGCAACAAAGGGTGTCTATAAGGTCATCAAAGGAAGACTATTGCCATCAATGCCAAAGGGGGAGATTGTTGGAATATTTTCATTGATGGCAAAGGATGTGACAAAGGACTTGGCAAAGGCATGGGAAATGAAGAAGAACAAAAGAATTGCAGAGATCAACGATCAGCAGGATCAGAAGCAAAGAACAGAGGAAGAATGCATTTACAGTGACAAGCAGTGAATTGAAGGAGAATTGTCTAAAAACATGGTTGATTTGAATTAACGGATATCATAACCTCTGCGAAATTTAATTCATGTATAAATATTAAAATATAATTCTGATGGAGGAGAAAGAACATCTGTGTATGGTTGAGTTTCAGTGATACTCTGTTAAGGTGGAAATACCTAGAGAAATTGGGGTATTGATTGGTTCAATTCTCGTACGAAATTCCCTGCAACCCTGTGTGATGATCTATGGTTAGTTTCATGCTGTTGTATATGATATCGGGTTGCTAAAGCCACGGCACAGTAAAGTGAATCTACATAATGGAGGGATTAATGGTGCTCTGGTTCTGTAAGTTGTTCGAGGAACCAATATGATCGATAGTGGAGTTATACGCCTCTGCCTCTGTGTAAGTATGGAAGGTCTACAAGTCTCGGCGTTGTCTGTGTAATAGAACCTGGAGTATGAATAAATATATTATATAAAGAAAACACTGAAGCGGAGTTTTAATCATTTAAACAATAATTCTGACAGAACCATGTGCTAAGACGGAATCGTGACCGAGAGGAATAGTGACGGCGGTGTGGATCGAAACCGTGGTCTTTTTCGCACCACCTTTCGACGATACGCAGTATTTTCTGGATGGGGAGCGATTCCATACAGGTGTTGACACATGTCCCTACAAAACTACCAAGCGCACGATAAATATCGTCCATCGCACGTTAACAATCGACCCAGGATGGGCAGCGAAATTGCTTATGCGCCGTCGATTTGTAAAGAAGCCATCGGACGGTGATCTCTTGATGAATAAGCACGGACAATAATGAAGATACACGACGAATAACAAAAGTACAATGCGCCATCACGCATTATTGCTCGTGCAAGTTGCCCAAGCGATATCCATCGATCTTGGAGGCACGCGATCCAATGATGATCGGGCAATGGACCTGTGCGAAGTTAAGTTTGGTACGGAGGGGCGCATATGTGGGCCAGGGGTCAAAGTTTTATTAATATTAAACTATTCAAAAGCATTGGTTTTTTATATAAAGCCCAGATCAAAAGTTCATTTAATTTTTAATTAAAAAATAATATTATGGGGGCAGTGTAAATATTTAGAAATTCAGAAGGGGTACCCCCGCAGTTGAACAAGCAATCAAGCGTTGATTGGAAATAAATGGTGGAGATTAAGTGCGGGGGCACCAGCCAAAATTTTCATCTGTACCGCAAGAACCCCCGCAGTGACGTAATGATGACTATGCAATATTTGTTTATCAATTGATAAATATTTAATAAGAAATAAAAACCCCGAGGGCCAAACTATTGGAAATATTGTAAAAGGAATACCATTTGTGGTTGAAATGGTTTTTGTCTCATGGTTTTAATAAAGGTGAGAACTATATAAATGAAAAAGATTATTATTCGAAAGGGTGTGTGCGAGGGTTGATGAAGAAGGATCTCCACTAAGGAATATCTGTATGGACAGACGACGTGCTTAATTGATGATTCTGAGTCCATGATGTGCCCATCGAGATATTGATCTAAGGGTGATGAATCTTGAGATTATTCAACAGAAGAAACGATGAAGAACTAGCGCATGTCTGCTGAAGAACACATATGGATCCGGTTGGAATTTCTGAAGATTAATATACACAGAAGGATACACGCGATGATGAATGCATATATTCTCTGAAGTCTGGATCACTTCTTATGTTTAGGGTACAGTGGTCTGCAGTGAGTCTGAGGGTTGAAGCCTTCAGTTTGGAAGTAGAAATTTTATGCCAGTAGAAACTTGTGTTGTATCCAGGGGGTTGAAGCTCCCTTCTAGGAGAGGCTGGTAAACGAGAGAAGGTTATAGCCTTCCGCAGGTGGGTGCCTGCGTGCTGGTATAAGTCTGCACTAGCATATATTGTAAGAATTTTTCTCTATAATAAAATATTGAAGACTGAGATTGTAGCAGTGGTGGTTTTCTCCCGAATTGGGTTTCCACCTTAAATCCTGGTGTCCATATGTGTAGTTGATGGTTTGTTCTGTTATTTCTGTTCATGCTTAATGATTATCTGATGCAATGCTCTAAGTAAAGACATAATAAGATATCTGGACATACATGTTGGATGCAGTACTATAACATATGGTTTTAAGAGAAAAGAAAGAAAAATTTTTCAGCTTTAAATACTGATTCACCCCCCCCTCTCAGTATTTTTCCCAACATTTTGGCTAAACCTTGACCTTTTATCAGTTTTGTGGGTTTTATCTCTATGTCATATTCTGAAATTGTGGTAATCCACTTACCTCTTCTACCATCAGGACCATCTTGAGTTAGAATTTATTTTACTACTACATTTCAGACATAGGCAATGACGTGAGAATAGATAATATACACTCTGAAATATTTAATGGCCTTTACCAAATCTAGGGCCTATTTCTCCATGATATTGTATTTCAAAGTAGCATCTCTAAGTGTTTTACTAAAGAAAGCTATGGGTTGTTCATAACCCTGGTCATTTTTCTGCAGTAAAACTGCAGCAATGGTGTTTTCTGAAGTAAATGAAAAAATGATGAAATCCTTTTTAAAGTCAGGACTTATAAGGACTAGAGTTTTGGTTAAGGTTAGTTTGATGGATTCAAATGATTGTTTGGCCTCAATAGTCCATTTAAGAAATGATTTTTTTTAAGCATGTTGTTTAATTCTCTAATTATTTTAGCTAAAGTGGAAATGAATCTTCTTAAAAAGTTAACTTTTTCTAGAAAGCTTGTAACTCTTTTATGTTTCTTGGAGGACCGATGTTAAGAATTGGTTCTATTCTTGCAGGATCTATTCTAATTCCTTCCTTATAAATTATGTGTCCTATTAACTTGCCTTCTTCTAATCCAAATAAGGTTTTCTTAGGGTTTAGAGAGATGCCAAACTTTCTGCATTTTATAAAGACTTTTCGAAGATGATCCAAATGTTCGTAATCATTCTTAGAAAATACAGTTATGTCATCTAAGTAAATCACTAAAAACTCATTAATTTCCTTTGCAAAGGCTATATCCATAGCTCTTTGAAAGGTAGTCCCTGCATTCATTAAACCAAAAGGCATTTTTACATACATAAAAGTGCCCCAAGGAGTAGTAAAAGTTGTTTTGGCTTGATCCTCTCATTGGACTAAAATCTGGCTGTATCCTGAAAATCCATCTAAAAGAGAAATCCTAGAAGATCCATCTACCCTTTGTAATATGTGATCCATTTTTGGTAAAGGTATCTTTTAAGGATACTTTATTTAGATTCCTAAAGTCAACACATAATCTAATCTCTCTTGTCTTTTTTCTGGTTGGAACTAGGTTAGAAACCCAATTAGAATATCTGATTGGTGCAATTATTTGTGCATCGTACATTATTTTTACTTATTTTTCTATTAAGGGCATCAAAACATGATTGATTCTCCTTAAAAAAAAATTAAAGAGATTTTGATCTTATTTTATAGGAATTTTATGTTGAATTATGTTGGTGTCATAGGATTTTAGGTCCTCATAACTCCAAGCAAAAACATCTCGGAATTCCTTAAAAAGAGCAATATATTTTTCTTTTTCTTGTTGAGGTAAGGCTTTGGAAAGTTTGATCATCTTGGGTTTTAACTCTGTGCCTATGTTGCTTTCCTCAATGTCAGATCTAATTGGCTCCATTTTGGGTTTTCTAGAAACATCATTTGAGTCAAATAAATCTTCTAAAGAAGTTAAACATTTTGGCAAGAAATTATCTTTGAGATTTAATATTTCAGATTCATCATCAATTATCTCATCAATTTCTACTCTCTCTAAGTTATCTATATCTGATTAACTGAATTTACATCTACATTATTTACATCTATTTCACTATCTAAATCCTGATCTAATGTACAATCAATGTCTATTTTACAATTCTTAAATTCACCTTCATTATTCATAAAATGGTAAATTTGTTGGTCTTGTGAAAAAATCTGCCAATATTTGAGGTTATCTGGAATTATTGGTCTGTGTTTTACTTCTGCAGTATATTTATGATTGGGCTAAAAAGGTAAATTACAAGTACTAGCAAAAGTTGCTAAAGAGTGTGCTTGTAAATTTTTCTTTCTAGGTATTGCAAAGAAATTACATTCCAAAAAATCATCAATCAAATCTAGTACAGTCTCTCTATATTGGCCTAGTCTATGATTATAAACAAAATATTCACCTTTAATTTGTTTTATGATTAACTCCGAGTCTCCCATTATTGCCTCCTAAGTTTCTGATTATCTGGAGCCCTAAAATGAGGGCTTCATACTCAGCCATATTGTTGGTGCATTTGAAATTCAGTCTAAAAGCATGACCTTCTGCATGATTTTTCTCAATGTTAGTTATTCAAACTCCTGCTCCTAATCCTAACTTCTTTACTGAGCCATAAAAATCTAAATTCCATAGAGATTCATGAAATATATTATCATTATTTTGTGTTTTCTTTTTGTCTTTTAGTTCAGTTTTGATTTCATTATCAATTTCAAAGTTACATAAGATGAAAGAGTCTAGATCAGTAGGTGTCGCATAAACTAGGTAATTTATTGATCTTGTTGCACTACTTACCATATATTTCATAAATGTTTCCCTATAAAGCTTCTTTTGTTGACCAAACACTTATATAGTAGCATATGACATGTCCAATTGTAGAGATCCCTATAATTTTTCTCCCCATGAGCAAGATAATAACATTCCATATTTGGGAGGGATATCAGCTACTACAATGTCCATTAGTATACTGTTACCAGGATACTGAACTAATGTTACACACAAATATTTAATCAAACCTAGGCATTTTACTTTGTTTGAATCAAATGAAAATAAATCTTTGTAATGCCTTGTAATGTCTAAATTAAGAGTTTCCATTATTTCTTCGGGAATTAGATTATGTGAAGCTCCTGAATCTAACATTGCATTGTGTAAAATTTGGTCATGTACAACTAAACTGATGTAAAATGGAGGAACTGCTCCATCTTGATGCTTTCCATTCACATCAGGGCCAAAAATCAACTCTGGTTGATCATCATTCAAGTTTACAGAGTCTTATCCATCATTCATGTTTAATGTTTCTGTGATTATTGATTTATACAAATCATGTTTTACCAATTCTGTTAAAGGAATTGATATTTTTAACTTTGCAATTTCATTTTGTATATTGAATGAAGGTTGTGATTTTCTTATTTGAATTAAATCTTCCTTAGTAAATGTAGTTTGAGTGGGTTTATATTTTTTTTATACAGTTATGTTTTCATTTTCTGTTTGAGTTTCTTGTGTCTTACTGCTCCTATTTTTCTTTTCAGGAGTGGTTTGAGAAGAAGCAGATGTTTTTTCAGATTTATAATTGTCAGAAGCTATTTTTTCAGTGGCAGCTTTTGGATATACTGATTTTGGATCAACAGTGGGTGTTTTAGGATCTAAGTTTGTTGTTTTAACAGGATTAGGTGCATTTGTAGCAGCAGATTTTTGTGAATCTTTTGTAGCTTGAGCAACTTCATCTGTTATGTCAACAATATTTGGACTTGGTGAAATTTTGGGGCTAGAAACTTTGTGGGAAGAATTCGAGTTTTTCCTATTTTCCCTAGGGAGAATTTGCAGAACTTTTGTTGATGGGGCTTCTACTGTTTTCTTATTTTTAGTTTGAGGAGATTTTTTAGTAGAAGTTTCAGTGTTTTTCTTACTCCTAAGGTTATATTTCTTGTGTACTTTGTTTATGTAATATTACCATTTTAGCTCATAGCTAAATGGAATATTAAAATTTTTCTTTTATCACCCAGTAGCTAAATAAATGGGTAAGGAGGCCCATGCCTATGGAAAACATGAATAAAATCCCTCAAGATGTAAAAGGGGTCATCAAAGTAGCTTTATTTTGCACCCTCAAGTGTGTAAAGGGGAAAATGCATGAAGACAAGGTCATGTTTGACCAAGTCAACAGAAATGCCATAGGAGGAGTGGATCACTTTATGAGACAATGCAGTGTAAATGAGGAAGAGGATATTTGGTGGAGGAAACCCTAATGGATGGGTCCCATGGAGAGAGAGCTTTAACTTTTTTAAAAGGAGGGCAAGGCACCCATTGTTACTCATGCTTTGTATTATTCTTCTCATTGTCTATTCAGACAATTGTGCATTCTCTGATGTTTAGCAAGAGTTAGTGGGGGAATTCATGTTTAGGATTCCTTCTCCTTCTTGAGAGGCCTCTTGAGGGATTGTTCTTCATTCTCCACATTTCTTGATTCAAGGCCAAATCTTCCTCCTCCAAGACAATGTTATTACTGCAGCAGCATAATTATGTGTTGTAGGGTGTTGCAGTGGACGACCTCAACACCATTTCTGGAGCTGATTTTTAGAGGAGGGAGTCTCCATTCCTTTGAGAATCTAGTGAGGAAGGTTTCAGCACCTATTTCAGATTTTTGCATCAAGGCTAACTCTTTCCCTTGCCCCTACAATGTAGTTCCATCCCGTAACTACATTATTTTTAGTGGAGCATTTGTAGTGGGGCTCTTGCAGATTGTTGGAGGGTGAGATCTTTGGTGAAGGGATCAACCTTTCACCCTAAAGATCCATTGGAGGAGGCATATTTAGTTTGGGCATCATCTACAACCATCTCCATCCATTTCTATTTCTGAGTTGTTGCTGCTACCCAGCAACTTCGACATTTTTCACATTTTGTATTTTATTGCCAATCCTTCCAGGATTGACATGAGGTAGTCTTTAGAAGTTGAGATCTTCACACCCAATGTTGTATTGGGAAATTTATTGATATATCTATGTATTTTACATATATATAATTCATTTTCTCTATAAAATTGCGTTGTCATAGCTTGAGCATCCATGTGTAGCAGTATTTTATCTTGTATCTTGTACTTGTTTCTTGAGGCTGATCATTGCCTATCTTGAGTGACCTTTTTCCTCAAGATCTTGTATTCATTTGTTGTTTCTATTATTAATGAGAAGGCTGTGGATTTCTCTCACATTTATATGAGTTGACTATTGCTACTGCTTCATTATTGTGTTTGCATATTTTTGGGTCTCCAACATTAGAATATATTGAGATATTCTCATTGTTGTAGCATTTTCCTGATTTGGAATATTACAGTGGTATCAAAGCATGATCTTTGGCTCAGCCTGTGAGTCTTAGCCAAATAATATCAATATGATGAAGACGATTAGTTTACTCTAATCTATTTATAGATCTAGAGGAGACCTCTCTAAGGAGGTAAAGAAAATTGAAGAAGGAGAAGAGGAAGGATGATGCACTTCCCACTCTCACAGAAAGGAAAACCAGAAGCATAAAGAAAACTTGGAATTCAAAATTCTAAGTGAGTACCTGGCTGAATACCGAGCTAAACCTAGAGCCTTCCGAGGGACTCTAGCTTTTCCACAATTTATTTAGCAGAAGGAAGAAAGAAGACCCCACAGCTATGGGATGATGAGAGGCAATAGATTTCTAGTGTCCACATTTGATGGATCACTCACATGTGCAGTAGAGGTTTGGGTAAAGAAGCTAGAGGCTTTCTTCCTGCTACATCCTGTAGTAGACAAAGAGGCTGTAGAAATTATAGTGCTGCACCTTGAAGGTGAAGCAAAGAATTGGTGGAACAACCATCTAAGCCATACAAGGGTTTCTACGCTTGTGGAGTTTTATCAAATATGTATTAGGAGGTTTGGCAAAAGGAGGGAGGAGCCCTCACCACCATTTAATGAGGCATGTACCAGTGATATTGAGACTATGGAGGAGCAGCCTTCATCTTCAACAATTTGGGAGGCCAACACTTATGAGGAGGAAAATCTTTCAGCCCTACAAGGAGCTTCCACATTTCACCAAGGTATGATTGAAAATCCATCTCTTTTCATTTCAACGAACACTTTGGATGGGTCTATATCATTTCCTATAGTTGATCTAGAGCAGAAAAATAGCACTGCGCTGAGCAATGGTGGAGAAAGGAGGGATCATTCCTCATGTGAACATTCACAGGGCAGCTTCATTCAGGAAGCCATGAAGGAAGTAATGAGAAGGAGTATACATCTAGAGATAAGAAACTATTTCTCCTCTCTAGATGACACTCTCTCAATAAGCATGCCACAGCTCAAAGAGAGACTTCTACTAGTAGAAAATCCAAGGCCTCTTTGGTTTTGGAAGGACATGCATGAGGAGGAGATCTCCCGGGAAGATTTCAATAGAGGTGCACTCCCACAGTTCATGGAGTGCAAGATTCTTCATCATTTTGAGGAGGTTCTTCCCTTATCTCAGGAACAGATAGTAGATGGAGGACATCTTCGGATGGATAAAATCTCTCATGATTGTTTTGTACATTCCTTGAGCCATGCACATCATGATGGGAGGCTTTTGCCTACCACCTATTTGGATCCTCATAGGGTCACATTGATCCTCGGGAAGATTGCATTTCAAGATCCCATGAAGTGCAGCAATATGTTTTGGGATGACGGTAGCCCTCATGGGAGGAGTACCAAGATGAAGGGTGGAAGAAGACATCCACAATTGGTTGAGTGGATGTGGATGGTGAGCAAGAAGCTGGTAAGCTACTTGTAGATTTATGACACTGGGCAGCAGGAGGCTTGGCTGCACTGGTTACTCTTGAAGGAGTTTGTCCATCACTTGGCATACACTCTTTCCAAAGTTATGATGATGGAGAAGATGTGGCAGGATACTGGCATCATGGAGCAACAAAGAGGATGGGTGCATAGTGATGATGCAACATTCATGTCATTCACTATGTCTTCATCATATATCTTGTATGATGAGAGCATGAGGAAGCAACAAAAACATTTGTTGCTGGGGTTATTCTTGGGAGAGAAAGAGCATATTTGCTCTCATTTCTTGTATGATGTTGCAGGAGTAGGAGATGGAACCATCATGGTGCAAAGGGGATACTCCTTGACCTTTGATGAACAGGAATTACTTCCACTTTGGGAGAGATTCCATATTTGCAACAACATTGTTGGAGGGTTTCCAATATATGTTGAGGGAGCTGAGGGCAACAACGTTGTGCCATCTAGAGACTATCTGGTGCCTCATGCAAAGGAAGGAGGAGCTATTGCTCCAGGTAGAGGGATTCTTGCATCTTTTCAAGGAAGTCCCCATGATCTCATGTGTGGAGATCAAGGCACAACCCATCTTCTATATGTTCCATTATTGAGGAGGTGTGGAAGCATGGAGACACAAGGAGGAGATAGGGAGGATGACCACCATGATGTGATGAGGAGCACACATCCCTATCCATTTTCTGAGGTTGATGCACCTAAGAAGGTGATTGGATTGTGCAGTGGAAGCATGAACAGACTTGTTCATTCATATAATCATTCATCTATTGTTAAGGATGTGTCATTGCATGGGGACATTTTTCCGGGGAGACTACTAGACCAACAGAGGAGAAGGGATGATTCACATATTGAGGCACCATTCATTGATTTCAGAGGAGTGGAGTGCTCCCAGGATCATATTTCTTGCATGATATTGACAGATCAACATATTTGGAGATGCATAGATCATGTGCAGATGGAGGAGATACATAAATCTTTGGAGGAGTTAGCATAGCCACCTCTTTTCTCTTTGAGGATGAGAGGAGAATCATTTTTGAGCCACTCCATTTGCATACACAAAACTTATGTTAAGGGTATTGTTTATTTGCATGATGATTTTTATATTCATCCCTTAACCATATATGCACAGGATGTTGCTCCAAGGAGGAGCATTCTTCTTTCTAGACCCCATGGTCTACTTGAGGCCATGAGCACTATTGGTGACCACTCTCTAGGAGGACTTGGGGAGGAAATGTATTTTGGAGGACCTGCTCACCTTGCACCATATATCATTCACTTCCTCCATACATTTGAGGAGAGTAGGATAGCAAGAAAGTGGTTGAGAGGCCACACTTTTTGTCACACTCTTTGGCAGTTGAGGGTCAAACTACATTGGTTACAATTGAGGGACCATTTTCCTTCTCCCTTTCCACATATGATAGCAAGCATGGTTTTCATTATGGTTCATTATGTTGCTATTGTCTTTGTATTTTTTGAGAGCATGATTGGGGGAATGACACATTGGTTGGATGTGTCCTTTGGGGGAGAGATCTCCGACATTGTTTGCATTGCATGTTCTAATGGGAGCATGAGAGCACATGTGGTCACTATAGAAAAAAATTTGTTTCCATTTGAGGTGAGCCATATATTTTATTGGATGCCATATGATGGTGACTTCCAACTCATCACATATGAGATGATTTGGGACAGCATGTTTCATAACGCTGGAGAAGAGATCCTTGGAGGTCTAGTCTTCATTTTGCCACTTGAGGGCAACATTGTTGCAACCCAATATCAACATATACTCTGCACTTATCCTAAGTGGAGAGGAGGACAGCATGGGGTAGGCTATTTTGTCTACCAAGATCAGATTTTCAGCCCACCTACATTGCAGGAGCCAATGGTGGAAGATTATTTTCAGGAGTTGCCATGTTGGGAGGTAACTCACTTTGTATGGATGATTTCTTGGGGGATGGAGGATCCATTTGGGGAAGATTTTTTTCAACATATTTCTAACTCCATGCCTTGGGTGGAGATTCTCCAGTTCTATCCTTTTATTTGCTTGAGGACAAGCAGCATTTGGGAGGGGAGGACTGTAATATTCCCATTTTAGCTCATAGCTAAATAGAATATTAAAATTTTGCTTTTATCACCTAGCAACTAAATAAATGGGTAGGGAGGCCCATGCTTACAGAAAACATGAATAAAATCCCTCATGAAGTAAAAGGGATCATTAGAGTAGCTTTATTTTGCACCCTCAAGTGTGAAAAGGGGAAAATGCATAAAGACAAGGTCATGTTTGACCAATTCAACAATGCTACCATAGGAGGAGTGGATCACTTTATGAGACAGCGTAGTGTGAATGAGGAAGAGGATATTTGGTGGAGGAAGCCCTAATGGATGTGGCCCATGGAGAGAGATATTTCACTTGTTTAAAAGGAGGGAAAGGCAACCATTGTTTCTCATGCTTTGTATTATTTGTTGGCAATATGATGCGGAGTGTTGTCCTTGATGGAAACCTACTTGATAAAGTTGATGGCAACCTATTTGATGGAGTTGTTCTTGATGGAAACCTATTGCCTTTGATGGAACCTACTTGATGAAGTTGTCCTTAATGGAAATGATGAAAATCTGCTGTATCTACAGATCTGTTCAGAAGTAGCAGAAGAAAGGAATTCAAAAAGTGCCAGAATAATGTTGAATAAGATATGTCACAAGGAATATGCAGTTTTATTAAGGAGAAGTCGTGTATATACGCGTAAATGAATGTGCCAAGTCACGTATGCCAATTTGCGCTCTAATTTTATAAAACCAGGGGGCATTACCATGGTATTGCCCCAAAGTATTGAGCGCTTGATTATTTATTTGATCCCGTCTAGGAATACCATCGGAAGTGGTGTGGTTTTGGCTCATGGTATTGACAAAGGATAAATCTATTTAAGAAGAAGAAAATCATAGTGCAAGGAGAGGAGCAAGTGTTTGGGCTTTAATGAATACTTCGCTCTGAAGTATATCTGCATGGTTGAAATCTATTCTTAATTGATAGATCTGAATCGATGATGCACCTATGAATACGATGAAGGTTCAAGATCTCTAGATCTAGAAATGATGAATCTCTAGGATGATCTGAAAAGAAGTGATGAAGACCTGGCGCAAATATGATGAAGAAATTGAAAAATCTGGGTAAGTTCATAGATCTGATCTGTTCTGCAAAATTTATCTTTTATAGATCTATACGAAGGTTCGTTTCATGAAAAGCGCGTGTATACGCGGATATGATGAAATAAAAGTGCGTATGGGCAGTTAGGGTTTTCTGAGAAATGCACAAATGTATACGCGGGTTTGTTTCATGAAAAGCGCGTGTATACGTGGGTCTGATTAAATAAAAGCGCGTATGGTATCTGAACTAATGATTGCTCAAGATTGAATGTGTTTCTGCATATCTATTTTGAAGTCTGGGTTATCTCTGATATTCTGGTTACAGTGGTTTCACTGTTCTGTTTGAAGCATTGGGCGAAGTATATTTGTTGATAAGTGAAGAGTTGAGTTGAAGCTATTTGATCCAATTTGAAAATTGATGAAACTTGGTCTACAATGGTGCTGAGGGTCGAAGCCTTCAGTGAGGGGGTAGTAGCTCCCTTCCAATGGTAACTGGTAAACGAGAGCAAGGGGTTGTATCTCCCTTCTAGGAGAGGCTGGTAAACGAGAGCAGGGGGTTGTAGATCCCTTCCAGGAGAGGCTGGTAAATGAGAGAAGGTTGTGGCCTTCTGCAGGTGGGTGCCTGCGTGCTGGTATGAGTTTGCGCCAGTACATGGTTGTAAGAATTTTTTCTTTATAATAAATATTGAAGGCTGAGACGACGGCAGCGGTGGTTTTCTCCCGACTTGGGTTTCCACCTTAAATTCTGGTGTTCATGTGTGTTTCTTATGTGTGATGGTTTATTCTGTTTTTACTGCACATACTTACTACTTAACATCTGATGAATAAATTATGAAATGATTTAAGAATCAAATTCATAATAAAAGCTCTGAGCATACATGAGTTTCGTTAAGGATATCCGCGTATATACACTAGTTTTGTTCTGTAAAGTAGCATATTGGTTTTGAGAAAAGAAAAGTAAAAATTTTATCAGTTAGCTCTAAATACTGATTCACCCCCCCTCTCAGTATTCTTCCCAACAATTGGTATCAAAGCAGGTCCTTCTGAAAAAGCTTAGCCGCTAGAAGGAAGATCAAGCAAGATGAGCAATCAAGATGGAACAACATCTATCAAGCCTCCGCTCTTTAATGGAAGCAATTTAATCTTCTGGAAAACAAGGATGAGATCATATCTTCAGTCTATGGGAACAGATGTATGGGCCATTGTTGAACAAGGATATAAATATCCAGCTACAATACCGATAGATCTGACTTAAAAGAAGAATTATGAATCAAATGCAAAGGCGGTCAATGCTATAACGGGAAGTCTGACTGAATATGAATTTTTCAAAGTCATGCAACTAAATACAGCAAAGGAAATGTGGGATAAAATCATTCTAAGTTATGAAGGTGATGCAAAGGTAAAAAGTGCAAAACTCCAAACTCTCAGAATTGAATATGAAAATTTGAAGATGCATAGTGAAGAGAGTATTGCCAGTTTATTTTTACGTGTTGATGATGTTGTAAATCGTATGAGAAATCTGGGAGAAACAATAACCGAATCCACTTTGGTTGAGAAAATTTTAAGATCGCTAACAGCAAAATTTGAGTCAAAAGTTTCTGCTCTTGAAGAAAAACAGGATCTTCAAAACAGGGAAAATTTTAAGAACCCCCATAAATTTATATATATAATAAATAGGTGAATCCCCATTATACATAGGAAAAATGGAAGGTGATTTTATTAATAATATAATATGTATATATAATTTTTTGGCAAATCTCTCACGAGATTATATTATCTTGTAAAAACATGGCGAATCACCAGTACAAATGGCGAATCACTACTACAAAATGGTGAATCGTTGTCTAGTGGAGTTTGGGTTGTTGGTTCCAATGAAGATATGGTAGTTGAACCAGGAGTAGAAGGAAGAGAACCACCGAGACCAAGCATGGCACATGGTGACTCATGAGGGAAGTAGTTCTCGTGCAGTTTGGAAAACGTGTTCTTCTAGTTCTGCTAAGCATAGTGTTGTTGCTCATGCTACTACTAGCACTGATATTGAGGTTGGAGAGGAGTTTCAACAAACTGGGATCTTTGCAGATCATTTTGTTTCAACAATCCTCCAACAAAAAGGCCCACGCCTCTGTCGATTTCTTCAATGAGAAGAACAAGTCGAAAAAAAATTAAAACGCCAATAACTAATGAACAGAGTCAACACGACAATCCCAACACACCTCCAAACTGACAGTTGTGCCTCACTGTCTGCTACGCACATCCAAACCGACTCAGCTCATGGTAGAATTTTCTCATGGGAATGGATCGGGGAATTCGAGGGGGCGGTATCATAAATTCATGAAGCTCAA
Organism: Pinus albicaulis; assembly: GCA_034641835.2. Taxonomy (NCBI): domain Eukaryota; kingdom Viridiplantae; phylum Streptophyta; class Pinopsida; order Pinales; family Pinaceae; genus Pinus; species Pinus albicaulis. Next base: position 1,495,881,125 of record CM076579.1, on the reverse strand, counting down.
CTCATCCCTCCACAGTCCAATGCAACAATGGAGGTCGGCTCTCCTCCATGCATATAATCACCAACAGGCACCAACAGTTACACAACTATTACACAATCCAGGCCTCTCACAACAGTGGCCTCTCACAAGTTTGACCAACGATGGTGCTTGACTAAAAACTTTAAAAATAAAAGTTTGACCAGGCAAAGTAGTATTCAATTTTTTATCTTGTAATTAAAGAATTCAACATCCCAATATATAAAAATACCATCAAACGAACATTATGCACTCCACTCATAAAACAATTCAGGATAAGAGAAAGTGTAAATTCTCATTCCATTCATAACACAACTCATCATAGGAGAAAGTGCAACTTCCCATAATGGTAAAACAAAAGGAGGAACTTTAATAATGATAAAACAATTCCAAAGTGTGGGGTATCCCACTTTTTATTCACACACCAAACAACCCATCAACAACTTACTTGCACTTGTCCTTTCCAGAAATCAGGAAATTGATTTTACATCAGAAATTAATGAAAAAAACTGCATATGGTAGAGAGCCTTAGTCACCGGCTAAAATTTTAATGTTGGTCGTTATGGAAATCAACTTATTGCCAACTATCCAAACCTTGAAGTGAAAATTACATTACATTATGTACAAAAATGGATATAGTTTGAACATGGAAACTCCCCAAGTTTTCTTGTGCCCCTCATTCATGGCTGTTGTTAAGATGTAAAATGGGAAACCCCCCCTTCCCTTACATTTCGCTGCTTAGGGTTGAACAGTTTCCATATCCAACCATCAATCCAATCAGCTTCTTATTATTCAGATGTTGTTAGTACACTGTTGGTTTTTCAAATCTGTTAGCAAATTATGAAAAAAATCAAATAAATAATGAATTCATGATTATATTTGGAGAGTATCTATGTATGATTAATTTCATTGTGACATAATAGCTAAAGAAAAAATATCATTAGGTAAGCAACCCAATTTAAATCTTGAAGATACATAATCTTCAGTGATTTCAATAACTGAACAATAATTAATTGCTCTGTACCTGTTAGGGAACGGTATGAGGTGTAGAAAACCGAGCACATTTGAAGTCAAATGTAATCTTCAGAATTTTATAATATAATACAACTCTCGCTTACTTACAAAAGAAAAAAAAAGCATATTATAATTTCACTATCAAATATCAAATATCAAAAGTATGAATTATTTCTTTCATATGCCCCCTTCATGGATTCTAAATCTTTGAGTTGTTTACATCTTTATTCTTTTACACACATTTTTTTTCCAAGAAAAAACTGTGTTTTCTATTTCAAGTGTGAAAGAAAAATATGCATGAAAAAGTCTGCGCTTTCATACAAAACTACTAGTCTAAATACATTGGAACTTAGCCATTGGATTTACCCCAAATACATACCACATCCATCTTCTGCAATTGGTATACACTATACATGACAACAAGAGTTACAAGTCAACTACAGCACCTCCCATTGTTCTTCTAAGTCAATAGAGGATTTTATATCTCACTGGGAAGCTTTCTTCCCCCTTGAACTCCTTGAACAAGAGCAAACCTTTTTGTTGTGCCATAACTTTTTTTGAGAGTCCATTGGCTGATTTGTTAAATTCTCTATACAGATGTTGCAACGGAACAAAGAGTGAACCCTGTCTCCCTAATTCTGTGAAGCAAAGGAGACAACACTAAATTAGTGATTTGTCACTTCACATTAAACCAATGCAATTTTCAACTTTGAAACTCCTGGTAGTTGCAAAGATCTGATTTGACACTTCTCAATAAAAAAATGCCATTTTCAACTTTGAAACTCCTGGTACCTAAAAATATTTGATATCATTTTCTAAAGCAAACTAAGACTTCAAAAAAATCTACAAGGAAAATATTTCTATCCTCTTATTTGAACCCTTGATCAGCTCCAAACTTTAAGGTAGAGTAACGGGTGAGATAAAAACAAAACAACACCATATCCGCATCTTCTGGAATACCTTGCTCCATCAAAAACCCTTGCTTCATTATGATTTATCTGAAAACCCTTTGGCTTTTTATCTTTGCAACTTTCTTTATAGGAAATTCTAATTATATGCGTTGCCAGATTCTCTATCTTATTTCAACCGTCCACTTATTCTGCCAGAACCTCAAAATTCCACTTGTTCCAACCATCCATAACCCCCACATAATATAGCTAAGAAGAGCTCAAAATTGAGTGTGTGCAAACCATGTCTCAAGACAAGACCCTGAAGTAGGGACCCATAATTAAATTGTCCTCAGAAATTTAAAGATTGGAGAACATCTTGCCATATAGAAATAACATATGAACACGTAATAAAGAGGTGATCCACAAATTTACCTTAACATTTGCAGAAAATACAGCGATTTGGTCCTTGCTAATAGCACTTTTGTCCATTGTCGCAGGTCAGAATTTTGTTTGATAGAGATAATGAGGAGAAGGTTCTAATTTAAGAAATCTTCCAGATGATTACCTACCATCAATGTCTTTCTCGCAAAAAATCCATGTAGGATAAAGCCTCATAGCCTAATTTTTATGTAAGGATACTTATGGCCTTATTCCAAAAGCATACTATTTCATCCCCTGAAATCTGTAAAGAAATAAAATTGTGACATAGTAATGAGCTGTAGGGAGTATATTCAACAAAAAAATCTCCTTGTAAGTTCAGATATTCTTCTACTAAACAATTTTTTTACCATCTTCCAGGAACACCTTGAACCCCAGCATTAGCCAACACTGACGCTTGATTTGATTTGATATCGACGCTTCTGCTTAGATAATAGGTTTGATCATAGTGGCTAAAGGGGGAGAAAGTAAAGACTTGTCATTTACAAAAAATTTGTGCATATTGTTGCTTTAAATCACTAGATAAAAATCGGTTGAGATCTTCTTTACTGCCACATTATTTTGAATTCTAGATCGTGTTGATTTTTGCTGTGTATCATGGTCACCTCCACCTGAAGACATTGTGAATTACTTTATTTTGAATTTCAGATTTCTTTGAGCTTAAAGTCGATGCATTGACATGCACAGAATAGGCATACTGCTTGAGACCACTAAAGATTCAATGCAAGAAAGGCTATGCATACCTGAATGCTTCAACGAACTTAAGTTGGCTAGTGACCACGAGGAATTAATTGCCGAGTAAAGAATGGTAGGGCATTCCTCCTGGAGTCTCCTCCACATTGATTTTTTGGCTGAGTGACTAAGCTTTAATGGCGGTGCACTCTTTGAGAAACATTTCAAATCTCAAATCTCATGTGTCTTATATGGTTTGACCTACTATGGACGACATATTCACCTAGCTAGCTCAAGAAAAATGAGATCCTTCACACCAGATTGTATTTGTTCATCCAGATATTGCCCCATGAATGTTTCCCTGATAAAATGTGAGGGTTTAATAATGGAAACAATAGCTACCAAGATAGATTATCGCCAATTTTGAGACTGAAAGGGACTTGAATAAAATGGGAATGTATTTTGATTAAATAGTTCCAAATCTAAAGATTGCTTGGAGTTGGGAATCAATAGTAAATTTAACTATTTTCGCACTATAGAAACAGGTGAAGCCAGGAAATAGAATTGGATAGCTAGAACCAAATCCAGAGCCAAAGGGCAGAGTTGAGGTCCATGTTCCAAAGATGCTGATAGAAGACACATTGATCCAAAGTTTGGTTTCCTGAAGCTTTGGTTTCCAAACGTGCTCGGTTTGCCACACCTAATACGGTATTGGGATTACTATACCAATAGATTAGATCCTCTCCAAGGGATTACTATACCATATTTGTACGTTCTAGAACAGAGTCTATTTGGTATGAAGATCTCTCACCCTCACCTTTAAGATATGCAATGGTAGATCCTGAGCTTTTGTATGTGATACCAAGTCCCACAATCAGAGATGCATTGATTGTCACCATATTCAACCCTCTGTCCATGGCCAACACCCATGCAGCCCTCTCTGACAGTGTCTTGGCTAATGTGTACCATAACTGTGAATAAGAAATATTTCATAATTAGAACAAGAATACCACAGATACCCTAACATTGGCTATCTATTTCTTCACTTGTTTCCCTTTCTTCTATCAACTATGTTGCAGATTTTGAAGCATACTACAGCCATAAAACAACACCTTATGAACGGATTGATGAGTAGCAATTTAGCCCTTGAAGACTTCTTTTCTACAACACATTTCCAGTGAACACATAAAGATAAAATGCATACATTAGGCCCTTTTCATCTCAAGTACACACCTTAAAGATGAATGTATCAAATTGTTTATTCATCTACTAATTGGTATAAAATGGTAAAAAAAAATATTCTATCATATGACCTGCTTCAAAGTAGTTGTTTGTGACATACAAGTTCTCTCATTTATCCAAATTCCTTATGGCTCCATTAGCCCATAACTGATAGGCACCAATTTCCTTCCTTCTCATTCATTCCTTGCTTTTTTCCATTTTTGTTTCTTCATCCTATTTCATACACTACAACCACCACTCATCTTATTAAATCACCTTGTGCCCCCATTCTATAGCCTAGAAATCCTACCTTTTAGGGACCTACCTTTTAGGGATGCCCCCTTGAGCTGAAGAAGAGCCAACCAAAAGAGAAAGGAAAAGATACTCAAAGTGAGTAGGTAATATTCTTGCATTGTAAAAAAACTAACACCATCGTGATTGAGACTTTATACTTTTTGCGGGTGCTAGGTTTCGTTGTAACAACAGGGAATCACAGTGTAGATGAAAGATCAGATGTTAAGCCACTTTTACATTTCAAAATGTAAATAATTACAAAAACAAGATATAATCAAGAAATGTAAAAATCATTACCAATAACAAGGCATATATAAGTAGCAGTAAATGTGTTCAATGCAAGTTTACATACCAATTCAACTCTAGGCAATAAATACATCCCAAAATATTAAAAATATAAGGTGATAATCACTAGTGTAAGTAGGGTAGCAGAAAATTACATATATAAATTCAAAGCTCCCTCAAAACAACTAAGGAATCACACTAAAGAAGGAAATGTGCGATAATGTAAACTTACCAGAACTTTCCAAAAAATGGAACACAAATTTATTAACCAATGACTTTTTCATCAATGACTCCGATATGATGCTGAGTAACAACATTAGTATCTCATAATATTAGGCTATTGCAGATCCACTCCATCCACTAGCTTCCACAATATCATTTAGAAAATAGAATGTATTGCTGAATAAAGGTATAAAAAAGCTGAATGTCTGGAGTCATGGAAAAATAAACTTAATTTTCTTCAAAATTTGGAAAATTAGACTAACAATAGTGGAATGAATAAATGGTGAAATTGCAACGCCTTGTATGAGGTCATTGACTTAATGTTGCTGCATGATCAACTTCATCTAGAAGTTATTCAATTTATGCATGAAGAAGCTCACTCAGCATGTTATCGACTGTCAAGTGATTCAAAACCACCAATAACCAGGAAAAAACTAAAAAGGTTCACCCTCAAATTTAATTCTTCAGTGTCAAGATTCAGTATGCAAGCGCACATAAGCAATGGACGGATGTGTGTCACAGCAAAGAAAACAAGAATGTAATTATTGTGGATTAAGAGGATAGCTTACTAGTCATGTTGAAATAATTATCAGACCCCAACTAAAAAATAGTTTTAAGCCATAACCAACAGCACAGATGCTCAAGAAAAATCGTTAATAGTTGAATTTCATGGTTCCATGGTCTGTTCATCACATTCTAAATACCATCTATAGATTTTAGTAGGTATCAAACTCTCAATACTTCAAGCAAAACTATCATACTGGCATTTTTCGAAGGAACCTCACATGAATACTCAAAATGGGTTAACTGAAATGTAGGTTAGTGACTACAAGAAGGCCATACTAGGAAACATGGGAATGAAGATACAGAAGTGTTTTAAGCATACTTACAGAGATTAAAATTTTAGCTCCTGTATTAACTCGTAACATTATTAAAGTTGAGAAACTTGACCACAGCTAGCAGAAGATGATGTTATTTAACATAGGACGACTAGCAATTCTAATACAAGTGTTTTCTTGATCACTAAATCTAAAGAATTGTCGATACTACATAAAGGTTACTTAATAATAGAGAAAGTATACTTACCTCAAAGAACAGATACTGCAAGTGGATTGAATTTCTCAGTCCAAACAAAACCATGCAAAAAAACAGGAAACAAGATATGTACAACGAAAAGCACTTTATGAAAGAGACATATTTCCATAATTTGGCCACATATACAAGGAATGCATGCTAGAAATATAACATGAGCAAGAAAGGCATCAACAAGAGGGAAAAAAATACTTAGATTGTCTCAATGTGTACTTCCAGGAAGATTATATGGACTGAAAATCCATATGCCTATTTTAGAATCAACTAACTCAACTGCATTTTCCAGAGTTGTCTCTGTATTTCCAGGTGATTCATCCTGCTGAATTCTAGCCTCACCACAAAAATCCTCATCTTGTTGATTTGGATCTAAGTAGTCGACATTTATAGTATCCAAATCTACATTATCACGCCTCTCATGAAATTCAGAGACTTGACTAACAGTTTCTAAATTGGGCATCATAGAAATAGAATGTGATTCTCCTTCACATTCCCTCACTAACTTCAAGGATAGGGAACTAGAAATTTCCAGAAATGATGCAGCTTTATTTCTAACAGCAATATTTGTACAACTGTCTGTTGTACAGGAAAGTCCCTGGAAGAGTTTTCAATCACTTTGAAATCAATGTTTCCTATGTGTCTATTTGACATTGTCTTGTGCTCTTCCATATTCAATATTGAAATATTTCATTTTATAAGGGAAGGGACATTGTTAACTTGCAATGGACCTACAATTTTAGCCTACTCTTCTGACAAGACTACTGCATCAACAGGATTCACAGGTGATTTTGAGACATGCATTGAATTAATGCCATAAGTAAGCTCTTCTGGAGAAACTATGGTATTAAGATTTGTTTCTTCTGAGAAGCCTCTCGGATCATGATCATCCATCAGTTTTGGGTCAGTGACACCATCTTCAGGTTCTGCTGAAAACGCCCTAGTATTAACATCATCCAAAGGATGTTTTGAACAACCTTTGGAATTGATATTGCATCCCAGTACCACATAATCTACATCCTTTACATTCACCATTGGTTCTTTCACATCAAAAATTGGGTTGTTTTGACTTGAACTGATAGAGTTATTCATTTTTTCATCATCTTCAAGAACCATATAAGGGTTTTGAAGAACAATTCCTTTGAAGAAGCATATAAGGAAATCTCATCATGAAGGAAGGATGGATTTCTTTTTCAAGATTGGTCTACATTATAGGATTTCTTTTTCAAGATTGGTCACATTCAGAAACATTTCTCCTAAAAATGCTCTACTTTCTTGGTATTAATTGTAAGCTTAATATGAATTTTTCTGTATTTGTAAGGTAAAAATGTAACCGTTGAATATCAAGCATAGGTGATGAATTTTACGACAAGACCAACATCTCAAATGCATAACAGTGATATATTTCCCTATTGCTACATTGGAGTACTTCTAATGTAAGGCACTGGATATTGAACTTGAAAGCTAAATTTGTCATACATTCCTTCATGTCAGCGTATTTATCATCTAGGAGGGATATATGCAAAGTTTGGAAGGCAATATGGTAATACAAATATATAGGATATCCTGTAAATTAACAATGGGTGTAGAAATCCAAACTGAATTCTGGTTATCCATGATCTGTTATACACTAGTATGATTATGATCCATGCTTACAATGAATGCTCACCTCAAAACCTAATTGACAAAAATACATTTATCATCCCCATTAAAGAACCTCATTGCTTACTCCTCTTACCCATTTATCTCACACCTCCATTCATCTATATGAATGGGATCCAGCCACGTTGAGCCAGCATTACTAGTTAAACAAGCAAGGAAGTAGTTACTGGACAAAGCTTTACCCCATATTATCACTTTGCAGTTCTAGGACAATTTTCCGTGGACAAAGCTTTACCCCTTATTATCACTTTTCAGTTCTATGACAATTTTCCCTGTATCAAAAAGAAGAACCTAACTCTTTCTTACGTACATAAAAAGATATCAATTGATTGCTAGGCATTGATTGATATCCAAATCAGCCATAAATCCACAATCACAGCAAAACCCATCTTGAAAGCCTTGAAAGTTCACTATAGAAGAAAACAGAACAAAATAATGTTAAAAATGGAGGAACCTTTTGGGGCTGTTGCTTCTTTAAGGAAACCAATGAGTTACGGAGATCGATATCTGTGTATAGTAACAATATCATGGTTGGTTGCCTTCGTGACCTATTATTCTCCACATAATGTTCACAAAAGTGATGATTGTAGCTAAACTCATTGTTTTCTCCAACTACCCTAGGATGGCCACATTACTTCCCCAATGGCCATCCTCAACTCGATGGTAGATTCACATCATCACAAAGCCCAGTAACAAAGTCACTTTGTAGCTGGCCCTCCGAGGAACCATCTCTACAATCGGGTTAAGGATGGGGCATTCCCCAACAAGGTTCAACTCTTACAACTGATTCATAAAAAATGTATTCCTTGCAAATTTATTATGCAACAATGTAGTTGAGAGCTAAATTCACATACTAAACATCATTGAAATAAAATATGGGAAATAATATGTTGCCTAGTACCAATTTTGTAGAAGAAACTGCAAATATACAAGACTTTTTAACCATTGAGAAAATTCATTGCAACTGCATTACTCTATATTGATTTTGTTAAGGCCTCTCTCATATTAGATCCAATACATGTCAAAGAAACATCATAGCATGCCACAGGTATCCATTGAGATAACTGTAGAAACAAGTTTCAACTGCTTGAGAGGAAGAATCACATCAAACTGAAACTTTTGACATGGAAACTATTGAGTTCTTTTGTTCTAGCAGGAGATTATTTCTTGCAGAAACCAAATTCTGGCCCGATGTATTTAACAAAAGGTATTACTGAGAATGCAAATTTATTTCTGGACCTTGACTGTGGTTATAAGAGATTGAAAGTAAATAATAAATGAGGTGTATAAACATGTGTACAAGAAGAGAAGTGGTCAAAGAAATAGTCAAAACACCAAAAAATAGCCCTACATCAAAAGGAATGCCTTAGGCATATCTAACTTGGGTATAGGTGAAGTGTAATGAAATGAAGGAACAAAATCCAAAAATAAAGAGATTGAAAAAAGCATAGTATTAAACATCTGAAATCAAATTTCGAAGAAATATCCACAGATAAGTACAGTCCCAGCCCATATTCAGTTATAACTGGTATTAATGTTATATACGTTCAAGGCTCAAGCACTGTTACAGGGATAATCTTAGCCCAAATGAAGTTAGCACTAAACCGTCCTGAGAACGACAATACACAGCAGTGTCAACTCGCAGCCCTAGTTTCGTACCCTGCACTAGTTAACTAGTATTAATGTTATATAAGTTCAAGGATCAAGAACTTCTACAGGGATAATCTTAGCCCAAATGTAGTTAGCACTAAACCGTCTTGAGAATGACAATAGACAGTAGTGTCAACTCGCAGCCCTAGTTTTGTACCTTCATGTGCTGATTGCTTTGTAGAATAGTGTAACAATCCATTTGAGAATGTCAAAAAATGCACTAAGATTGCAAGAAAATGTCACAACAACATTGTTAGGCTTTTTAGATAGACAGGATTGAAACATGTGCAAATTTTGAAAGCTAGGAATTTGCTGCTCCTACCATATATAATCCCAACTAAAATGTCTCTGATCATGTAACTGCAACATTGGAGATCATTCCATTCACTTCATTTTATTGGTAATGCTTAGTAGATACTTAAACCCTAGATTCTCAACTTAATTTGGGCATCCTTCTCTGTTTTTGCTATGTGTCTCTCTGCTTTCCAAAAAAAAATTCTTGGAGTTTGTCCATTCTTCACCGTTTGCTTAGCCATCTTGACCTGAAAAAAGGAATTATTTGTACCATCAACATCCATGTCCAGGTAGAAAGTAACATAATGGTCATGGATGAAACCAATTGTATTCTGAGCAAGCAAATTCCCATCAGTAATAGGCTTAAATATGTATCACCAAACACATGTTTCTTTTAGGAGACGTATGCATGTTTAGATACTTTTTTCATAAATTAAGGAAAATTCAACCTCATATAAAATTTCCTGAGTCTTGAACATTGGTTGGTCTACATTCAACATTAGGCCAATAGGACGAGACCTGAAAAAATCTCCTAGAACAAACTTGTCAGTTTTGCTACTTGCCCCATTTACTAGACAGGACCCTTAAAGAGGCTAGAAATCTTGTTGATTTGTATCAATCTTAAAATTTCCTCACCAAGATATTATTGCCACAGGTTTTAAACTGGTTAAAATTCTCACCAGTCATTACATATTCTGGAGCAACATAACCATATGTTCCCATAACTCGAGTTGAAACATGGGTGGTCTCCCTAAGGTCCATCTTTTGCTAGTCCAAAATCAGACAACTTGGCATTGTATTCCTACACCAAGTACATATCTCGCCATAAAGAATTAAGAGAATCCAAAGTGTAACACTGAGTCATCTCATAATTTTGAAGCTGTAGGTACAAACTGAATCTAGAAAAATATTGCATGTTTTAAAATCCCGATAAATCACTGGTCTTTCAGCCCCTCCATGAAGAAATGCCAGACCTTTTGTTGCACCCAATGCAATTTTCATCTTGATAGACCAGGGGAGTGGCAGGGACCCTTCTGCATGCATAAGGGAAGTACCATTGGACATCAAAGATCTAAATATATTTTTCAAAATAAAAATTTACAAATTGGGATTAAGACTCTCTACAAGGACAAAGAATAATTATGTAGCTACTCATTGCCAAAAAATGTGAAATCCCCACGACACTGATGCTCAAAAATGAGATTTAACCAAGGGAGGCACATATTTCCTTATGTCCAACAAAGGTTGACAAATCCAGACTGAGGATCTCAAAATTTCATGAAAGAAAAACAGATCATAAAGTATTCAATAAAGCAACATAGAGTTTGTTTTGGGTAACATCATCAACATATAGTATGCTCTTCAACCAAGATGACTTAAAAATTCCATATCAGCCAGTGAATTTTTCTGCACAGAAATATTCTAAGAAGAAATTTCAACAAATCCTCACCAAAAATGGATTTTTGTTTAAAAATATACCCCACCATCTAATCACAGAACATCACAGAGCAGAAACAAACATTAAAATTTAATACCTAACAATATTGAGTGTTCCGTCAAATTTGAAAATCATACATGTTATGCTAAATGAATTTGATGCCTTGGACGCAAAGACTAGCTTTTATCATATGCTTGCCATAAAAGTCAGATCCATTCAAATGTGGCAAAATTTCTGAATTCTTCACTTCTTTGAAACTTGTAGTTGAGTGTCTTTATCATTTATGTTGAATGGGTAGATCTGGTCGTTTTTTTATCCTTGTGACTTATGTAAATAAAATCCTTACACCAACAAATTGCATTTGATATAATCCAATGGAGCCTTTAAGTATCATTTTAAGCAATACATTGTAGTATCATGTAAGTGCCTACATACTTGTCTACTTCATTGCTTCTAGATACAAATCCTATGCTAAAAAACAATTAATATCATCCTATATTTTGTAAATATGAGTTCATGCCTCTGACATTCAAAGAACAGATTAAATTTGTGGATTCAGATGCCTCAGTTTCCAACATTCAAGTAAACAAAATTCAAGTTCCTATGGTGATTATCTAAGTGGTTGTTTGGAGACAGATCTGATATATATGGCTGAAAAGTATGAATGGACTTAAACATATATGTCTTGACATATTGACAAACAACCTCAACAATATTATAGAATTCGTATTACATAACATTCTCAACAAACATATGTTCTTTAGGATGAATGTGGCAATATATTAAACATTCATTTGATCTCTTAGCATATAATGACTGTCTAAGCATATATTTTGTCATTTAGAGGTGACAAACCTGTTTGGTCTCTCAATAAAAATCTTGGCACACCTATAATATCTTCATGATGTAATGGGTGTGGTGTCTTTGTGACTATAGTGAATGTAACTCTTGGGACAAGATCTTTACCTTCTCTCAAACTGTCTTATAATGGCAGTATTAGAATGTGTATGAAGGACAAAAACTCAGATTCATGTGATGACTATCTCGACACCCATGTGTCTTATAGGCCACGCTTTCACGGTTTGTATTCGTAAGGAGTTATGATCATTGATAGTGGCAAAAATTTGGACTTGCGAACATGGTGGGAAAGAACGAGGTCTTCAAATTAGGTTCCACGGAAGAAAGCATGGAAGCCTTCTAGTTCGAGAGGGAGCGGTTGCGAGCGGCGGAGAACTTGGCGAGTGTTGGAGACAGATCTAGGTGGATGAAGTTCTTCCAGGGGAACACCTTCCTCGCTAAGAGGGGAGTGTTGAAATTTGTAGCGAGAATGGGTTCCTTGTTTTGTGCCTTAATTCAAGGAACCTCAACGAGTTTCTCCTTGAGCATGCACAAGTTCCTATGAGTTAGGAGCTAATTCCTAAAAAAGTAGGATGAGTTCCTAAAATTTAGGGGCAAATTCCTAAAATTTAGGAAGTGTTCATGAAGTAGTTAAGCGATGTGTCAAAGTGGAATGTCGAGTTATCGGTCTTCTAGTGTGAGTTAATTGAGGAAAAGAACTTGTGGTTGAGTCTCAAGAGATGGGAGGAGTTACATGAGTGGTTAACTCATGCTAACTCAAAAAATCACAAAAGCAAACTCCTTAATTAGAAACTCACCAAATTTTGCCATTCGAATTGCTTTAAAAGGAGGAGCAAAGACACACTATTAGTCATTGTTTTGTGAGCATGGTTTGAGTGAGACAAAAAAATAGGAGTACGCACAAGGTTGTGTGCGAGCTTGTGAGGAAGAGAGTGCAAGAGAAACTTGTGCACATAATTATTGTGAGGAAGAGTTCCCTTGGGTGGTGCACATCGAAATAGGAGTAAATTCCTATTTATAGGAGCACCTATTGTGCAAGCATTTAGGGAGAAGAATAGGCTACAACAAGTGTGTTTTTCAATCCTAGGCAAGGCGAGAGAGAAGGGTGTATTCTCTATTGAAAACAGAGTTGTATTGTAAGATATCATTCCTCGAGTTTCTATCAATAATATTTTCAACAATCAAAGGGTTTTCCCAGTTGGGTTCCCTAGAAATTTTGTGTCTTGAATTGTGTGAATTGTGTTTATTTATATTCCTATTCTGCTGCAAAGTTTAGTAGAGAAATTTGTGTTTATATGAGAAGAAATTATATTTCGGATAGCTCATATTAGCAGATTAGAATTTTTTGGATTTTCTACACTTATAAATTGTTAAGAAACTTTGTATCTTGGTGAAAGTAAATTTGGTTTCGAGTTTTTAGTTGCCTTGTTTTTCAGGTAATTCATCTAAGTAGTTGTAGATTTTCAAGAAAAAAATACTTTAGCCCATGGTTTTGTAATTACCTAATCCAAGGTAGTAAATGGATTGACGAGTCTACGCATGTCGTGGGATATATATATATATATATATATATATATATATATATATATATATATATATATATATATATATGTTGTAATACTTTGTAAAGATGAATATAATGATAAATCTTTACGGTTTACCCGGTTTAGGTTTCCAAGTAAAATTGTGTGTGTTAATGTGATATTACAAATTGAAAAAAAAATGGCTCTATTTTGCAACCGTTTTTTCGTGGTTTTCAGCACACATTTTTTTGTTTTTTAGTGGCATTGTGGCATGTGATGGTTTAGCCCATGGTTTTGTAATTCCCTAATCCGAGTGTATGGATTGGGCGGTTTATGGATCTTGCAATATATATATATATATATATATATATATATATATATAGAACATACTAAAAAATGATTACTGGTTTTCCCAGTTTGGATTTCCAAGTAAAATCTTTGTGTTGATGTGTATGTTTTTGGTTGCATCTTTTTTTGTTTGATAATAATGCATTTTGCGACAATTAACATGTCATGATTTAAAACCTACAAATAAAAGACAAACCCATGATGCCATTAGTGTAGCATAGGAAGGCCTACACTCTATCGGAACCAAGGATTTACAATCTATGATAATTAAATTGGATTTATTTGAGGTGTACGACAGAGCTAATTGGACGTATTGAAAACTTATGTTAATGCATGTCGAGACACAACCTTCGGGTGGTTAACTAGATAATGGGATGTGTTACTTATGCATCCTTCTCTGTTTTGTTCAATGGTTGTGCCACCAAGTTCTTCACACCTACAAGACATACGAGACGGTGATGCACCCCTGTCCCCCCATCTTGTTCCTTCTAAGTTCTTATAGCTGAGGGATTAAGCAAAGAAATTCGAGTAGCCGAGAAGAACGGGAGCAAAGGGGATAAAAAAGGGAATTTTTATTTGACCCGCTTATTGTTAGTTGATGATGTGTTATTTCGTTATGATGGATCTCTAGGGATGTGAAAAATGCGAAAGAGATAATTGATATCTACGATGATTGCAACGAGGGGACGGAGGTGAACATGCTAAAACATACCATGCCTTTAATGAGTTAGGGGAGGGACATGAAAGAATGTTTCAACAGATTTTCCCTTTTCAAAAGAATGAAAGGAAGAAAGATTAGTAAAATTAGTTGCTTGGAGCAATCCCGGTATATTGGCATACCTTGGCATAAATCCTAGTAGAAGTTCTTGAAATTTTCGGGAAAGAGTATTTATATTTCTATTGACGCGAAAAAAGAAAAGGATAGAACACCACACGTTAAATGAACTCACATAGCAAAAACCAAATGAGCAAGGAGAATAGGGATTATAACATATACATTACTTTGGGAAAGCCCTTGCGGGAAGAAGTATGTGGAGATTAATTTACGAGTAGTACAGTGAAAGCGAGGTCAATATCCAAGCACATGTAGAGCCTCAAGAATCCAAACGAATATTTTACTAATGTTTCTATTTTTCTGGAAGGCACTAGTGGTAGCTTTCCCTCTTGTAGGCAAAGCTGGCTAGCACAAAAGAATTGGCAATGGGGAACAAGTAAGATTTCGTGCATATCCTTAGGTCGGATGTGGGAACTCATAGATGTATAAAGTCTCACAAGTGGCGAGCTCTGTGACCACCAACATATGACAACAGGGTATGGATAAGAGCCAACTAATTCGAGACTGGAAGGGAACAATGTTGACCAATGGAATGCGTACATGGAGGTATTAATTAGAAGTCATGTGAAGATTAAAAATGAAGCGAGATCAATTAGTATGGACAAATAATCCCACACTAGGAGCACATATAGCCAAGCTAGGCTACAAAGCAATGTTTTACAATGAGATATAGAATGAACAGTGCTAGTGATGAAAAAACACTATGGAAAGTAAGGCCAGAACATTCATATGGATGGCACTAAGAAATAAGCCTCAGACTTGAGAAATACTCCCCAAAAAGCAAGCATGGACACTGGGAGGTGTATCCTGCAAACAGGGGCAAAGAAATATCAAGCATTTGCTAGTAAGATACCCTTATACTAAATGTGTTTGGCATGAGATGGAAGAGCTTGCTAGGTCTAAAAGTGATATGGTAAAAGGACACAGTAGAAAAATGTCTAAACGAGTTTCAAAGCCCTTAGACAATTTCCAACATTGATTGCACTGGGGCATTTAGCTCTCAAGAAATTCAGCAATATTCAATGAAAACATCATCCCTTCATTCAAATGTTCCATTAAAATCTGATCAATTTATGGTAGGCTTAAAAAACCGATCGAAATTAAAATCCCAAGACGGATAATAGGAGTGATAATAGACAAAAAATGTTTCTTGGGGATTCTTCAATGGAGCAAAGCAAGGTGTGCCACCTAAATGTGGAGGTAGGAGAATTATTTTTCTCAAAGAAACATACTACATGAAGTTCGAGAGAATGTTTGGGACATGGTACAAACAATGAGGCTCAAATAGAGAAGCATAAAATGGTACAAAGACAAATGATGCTCAAAGAGACAATCGTTGCATTCTTATTCATTATTCTTATTCAAAGCATTCTCATATACGTGAAAAAATGAGAAATCGTGACAACATTAGCTCGAATGGCACTTTGGATAATTTAGTTAAACCGAGAAAAAATGTAGTGTCATCCAATCAATATCCGTTGTCTTAGAATTTTTTCAACATCTCCTGCAGATATTTTGCATATTCCACATCGTCTTAAGCATTTCAATTTAGGATCATCCTTGTCATCTTTAATGGCTAAAGATGGACCATGCAATATTTTCAATAGATGCTCTACATCGACGAGATGGCATGGCTAGCAACCTTAATGAATCACTTAGATGTGGGAAAAAAACTTGTAGGGCTGAACACGAGAATGGCTTAAAGATGTGTAACAATTCATGCATATCAGCCTCAAACTAGCGAACACCATAATTTGAAAATTTAGCATTGCTCAAAATGATATTAGTAAAAATAAATTGATTTAAACCGTTGGCCAAGCTTTGCCAGAGATCCATAAAATCAACATCATTGAGAACTTGTTTCACGTTCTTTAGTTGACCTTGCGACACATCTAATGCATCAACCAAGGGTAACGATATAGAAACTTCGAAAACCATCTCCATTGGCAATCCCATCGATTTGTCTTGATCTCTTATGCTGATTCTTTAACTTTTTCACTGCCATTGTTTCTTGTTTCGTACATATTCGCGACAACGAGCATGAAATCCTCTTAAAATAAATACGTCATGAACTTTGCAAGCCATTACGTTTGAAATTGCTTGAAGTTTTCAATTTCTTTATAAAAAACAAAGAGCCATTCAGGTCAATGATGTTTCCTAATTGTTTTTGTGAATGCACACCTGCCATTATGTCTGTTCCAGTTTCTTCCCTCCTTTTTGACTTTTGGGTAAGCTGAAGCTCCAAAAAAGAATATATCCTCACACCATTCCTTCACAATGTACTCACGATACAGAGCACCATTGATGGAGATGGAAACTTTTTCCATAGCCTCATCATCTACCAAAGCGGTCAAAGCTTCGACTTCTTGACACCACTGAAAGCGAGGAAATCAAGATACCTTTGCCAAAATTGGAGCTGCAGCGAGATACGACAAAGTTAAAGTGCGGGAAAGCATCACGGCAAAGTACGACAGTGATTTACCATAGCCCATGTAGTCACAATTACGATTCAGCTTCGAGGGAGCCTTATAATCCTCCGAGTGTTGAGAACACAAAATTTGTATGAGCATTTTCTAAAGTCAACTGAATATTAAAGGTGGACAAAAAATTTTGTTTTTATATTGGTTGTCCAGGATCTCTCTATTTCAAGCTCCCCTTTTAGTTTTTTCTTGTGCGTCCTTCGACTCTGTGTCAGCCCAAAGTTCTAGCCAATCGGGCACGATCACAAAACATAGACATACATGATATCACGAGTTCCAAAATATTCGACGAGACCCCCAAAGTTTCTGTATTTTCCTTACCATACGGTCAATTACTGACCTTACCACAAGCACTTGAATTTTTCCTATCAAATGCAATGATAAGGTCAATGAGAGTGAAAGCAAGAACGCCTAGCCTTGCATAGATGCTTTTTCCACCAAACTTATGACAAGGTCGGGAAATACTCAGTGCGGGAAAGATATGTTGAAATCATAGATACCATTGCTTTGAAACCCACTCTTCTCTTGCACTATATCCTACAAAGCCTTGCCTTATCCGGAGAAGGGGCAGTAAAGCATTATCTACGGTATCAACAAATTCTTGGGTAACTCTATATCCCGATGCAAGATAAATTCGGGCTTTGCAGATCCACTTTGAAAAAATGATATTCTTCCCTTGACGCAATTTGTGAAACCAATTCCTCAATACTCCAAAAAGTTTCATGAAAACCTAATTTATTTTTAATTGCCTCAGTTTTCCCATAGAAGAGTCCTCATAATTAAGCGATCAAGTTCACGTGCTTTGCGGTGCAAAAGGGCTGATTGTAGAGTAGATAAGGCTAAAAAAACTCTCATCTGTATTGTTCCTTCACATTTCCATGCATTTCAAACGATTAGGGTTTGAGAGTCTTGAGGTTCCACCTTGATCATTAACTCCAACATTTGTTGCCAGAGATGGTGGCCATCAAGAGAAAGTTAAGAGTGTGCGATAATCTACAATAACAAGAGGCTTGAGGATAGCTACGCACGATCTACCCTAACATCATCGATTTGTAACAAGGTGGCTCCCACTTTGTCGACTGGATTTTGCAAATATAGCTAAAACATCTTCAATATCCTTAAGAGACCTTATTTCCATCAAATGTTTCTCTTCGAGCCTATAGCAACAACTGCCAACAAAAACCATTTTTCCGGTAAGATGCCCTTATACTAAATGTGTTTGGCACGAGATGGAAGAGCTTGCGAGTCTAAAAGTGATATGGTAAAAAAGGACACGTAGAAAAAATGTCTAAACATGTAAGGTACTACGATAACCAATAAATAATTTAGTTACAATACTCGATAACCAATAAATAAACATGTAGATTTCGATCGATGCTATGGTCATTATTGGTATGTTACAACACCATTTAAACGATGAGAACACACGCGAGTCTCAAGGGAAAAATCATTACAGACAAAATCCCCAACAAAATGAGGCGGCTTTTTAAGACCATCACTCACCTCAAAATCAAAAGCTTTGAGAATTTTTCAAGCGATTTTACTTTCTAGAATTTGTAGCCATGGCACATGAGATAACATCCTCAAGATCTCCAACTAAACCTTCCAGCTTCAATGTAGTCTCTACAACAACTCATATTTAAAATCACCATAATCAAAAGGACCCGGAAATTTGTGGGGCGGTGGCACTCAAGAAGATCAAATAAGTGGCAGTGCAAGCCCCAAAGCGTTGGAGAAAACGGGGGAAAACAGTGGGGAACAAAATAAAGGAAAACACAAATTTGTGGTAACTAATCATGCGATTTCCTTGTATTGTTTCCAATAAGTGAATTAACAAAATATTGTGAAAGGACTCTGAATACAAACTTGCATGAGATCACTAATTTTCTCGAACTCGAAAGCTACCTCTCTTTCATGCGCTACGCTCTTCAACCGAAGCGTTTAGTTCGTTTACGCACAAAAGGGTTTGGACCTCTTCCCCTCTGTAACAAAATATGGAAACGTACCCACCTCATATCATGAAAAAAGTCTATGAATAATTGTTTTCGGATGAAGAAAACCCATCCCCTACGGACAAACACACTATTAAAGAGTTTCAAGGGAGAGTGCGCGCTAGAGTGGAACTATACCCGAAATTGCATGAGATAAATTGGTGTGTATTTCGAGGGCAAAGACTGTCGAAAGCAAATCTCCAATTTTTGAGAACAACGAGTCCATTCTAGAAATTGTGTGTGCAATCTTGGCATGGACATCATGGAGAGATTCATCTATTTTCAGACATTCATCGATCAACTTAGAAGCCATATCGGGAGCCTTTGCTAAATCATCGTTGGCATCGGCTCAAAATCCTCCATGCGGTGCTAAGCTTCTCGAGGTCTTTTAGTTTGGAAACCTTCAAATTCAGCTACTCGGGACATGTAAGGAATGCGATAATTCGGAAAGTAAGAAAACCTAGAACTCCGAACTTCACAAGCCTCGATGAACCTACATACGATTTTCTGTCATCATACTTGACATCTCGCGTTTCATTTTTGAGATGAATTTTTCTTCTTCTGAATGTCGGTTCTGCTTTGTAAAACTTCGAATGTCGGTTACGCTGTAAAAGATTTAAGGTTTCTATTTCTTTGAGATTCAAACTTATTTAGTAAATCACTCCGAACTCTTTAGAACAACAACCTGGTGGGGCGAATCGGTCTAACCCCTCCCTCAGACCACAGCAAATCCAAGCGAATGCCATGGAAATACGATCCAACCAAAAAAAATTGAGGCGAATTTCATGTTTCTGGTTTTATGCGCCCTTTTTTTGGTGGGCTAATACTAATAATTAATTATTTTAAAATATTATTAAATGCTTTATTAAACACACTATAAAATGGTTTTCATAAAAATTAAACCTAAATAAATTTAAGTCATGGAATTGCTATTTTGAACAAATTCATAAATTTTCCTAAATAAAATGAATATGTGTAGATATAGTTAGGTTCATGATAATGATGCTGAATATTGCCAATATGCAAAAATTTGAACAAGTTATCATGATGGGATGATGATTCTGATAAAACTGGGCATCCTTTTATAAGGTGGTGATGGAAACACCAGACCCTCTTTTACCTTGGTGGAGTTCTCTTAAATGATTCATTTCGGTTCTGGAGCATTAATAACATAATAAATAATCTCGAATGATTATTTTGAATACAGGGGATGTTATTCTGATCTTCGGGTTTTTTTGATATCATCATCAGCTCATTTAAATAATTTTTTGTGATTATACTTTGGTCAGTTAAAATTAATTTTCGTTTTCCTTTTGTCATATATATGCAACTGTAATTTATCTTGATCGTGGAGCTGGTCTAATTTAAATCGCTGGATGAAACAATGATTTCGATGGACCTGTTGAATCTGGCGTGTTTCAGACCTCCCCCATTGTCAGACGATTCTGATTATTTATTTTAAAATAAAAATGGTGTTCATAATGGACAGTTCTCTTATAAATATCCGGTTGAACTAATTATTTTTCATCATCTCATCCCCTGGGGCGAAGGTCATCATGAAATAATAATTCTGGTGGTGTCTGGTTAATATAATTAACAAACCATTAACGGCTAAAATAATATCTGGATATTGTCGTCAGTAATTAAATCCTCTGATTCAAAATCCTGTTGTCGCCTGCGATTTAATTGTCGCTATGAAGCTCATCTGAATTTTCCAGTTAAAGTAAACAAACAAAAATTGATCGCTGTATGCTTTCATATGACTCTGTGATGTATGGTGGGCGTGTATTCGTTGAATTTCAACAAACATCTATGGATATTACAACAAAGTGGTCATTGGTATTATCCTCCATGGGTCTTTATTTCTGTTGCCGTTCTCTTTATTCGGACCGCCCAATATGGGTTGGAGTTGGTTCTTGACCATTCGATCCCTCCCTTACATTCGGACATCGCAGGTGGGGGCGTATAGCCCATTCTCATTTATAACTCGACAGCGGGTGTACCAGTTCTTGACCTCTGGTGGTGGAGTTCTCTGGGATGTGGCGCAATCAACCCCGTCAGGGAGCATTCTGGGTGGTATATTAATGAATAATTGTAGCGTTGAGATGCGTATCTGATACCTCCTCACCTGTATTTTCTTTTGATATTAATGAATTTCGGTGCATCAATCTGGAATGAGATTATGGGTTCTGATGGTATACAAGGTTACAATGTTTCGGAATCTGATTTGCCGTTCTCCCAGGCGTATCTCAACCTGGTTTGAAGTCATTATTATGAGCATTTGATGCAATCGAAGACATCGTATCCTGCGGGTTCTACCTGGTGGGGATTAGTCTGTTGGGATGAAGACTGTTGATGTCTCACCTGTGACAGTTGGCCTGGATATGTGTGTCTTAAATTCTATTTTGTGTAATCAGACAAATGCCTGGTTGATTTATGGTAATTAAATCAATACAGGTATGATGAATGCTATCTACGCGTTGATGAGGTGAAACCATTTAGAGGATATAGTCGAGAGTGTATGTCATGACGCGTCAGACGATTAATATTGAACAAGACGGGGTAGTATTTTTAGAAAATTATGAATGACTGGTGTATTCTGATATATTTTGATGATGTCGGTCTCTGCTCACTGTTCTCTAATCCCTAATTTGATGGGTAATGGATGAGGATCTTCCGGATAATATGATTATCCAGATACTATGGGGCGGTCAGTATCGTGGAAAACTGATTCAATATGATTTACATTGGGAAAGTCCACCAACGAATCCTGCTGGGATTTTCTGAACAGCGATTTACCAGAACAAGTCATGCCTTGGCAACTCTATATTAGTAAGACTAAAGTTATGAATATTTAAAGATTATTAAAGAGTTATTAGGTGACATATTTATCTGATAATACACAGTTAAACGTCGTGGTGGTTCTTCGTCCTCCTTGTTTCCGCTGAAGTCTGGTGGTCACTAAAATGGTGAAGTCTCTTTCATGCGGTGTAGTGATATAACCTTTATCGTCCTTTCAGTTAGACAATGCCTGAGCGCTACATCGCGTTATTGATTGAATATTCATTGTAATGTCACTCCTCAGTGTCGTGATGAGGGCATCACCCCTTCATCGTATCAAAGTCATGGAAGTTCAGGTCTGAGATGAACTTATATCAGGCATATGGTGGTCATTATATTTATGAGTCTCTGATGTACCGGTCTGGATGCAAACAAAGTTCCCACCAGACTCTGATTCTTGGAACATCCATTGGGTTATTACTCTGGTTAAGGTTACGTACCTTTGTATATTACACATATCTGCGTTTACGTCTTGTTATTATGAGGGATGAAGTCTTTAATTTACATTATTTATGAAAAGTGTTTGATATGAATATGGTTTTACCCTGTATAAATTAATGCAGTTAGTATAATTATGAAAGTGTAAGCCTTATTGATTCGTTATCATCATCTGGATCATTCCTGAATCTTCCATTATATAAATTGCTGATTTATACGTGGGTGTTGTGGTTTTACATTAAACATGAGTTCGTGGGGACCATGGATGGTGATGGCCTTCAGGCATTCATTATCTGACTCTTATTAACCCTCTGACATCACTATCTTGCCTCACAAACCATGGGTAAGTTCTTGTATGCGTTTTACTGATATGTTGGCATTCAGGTGATATCTCGTTCCTCAGAATTTCTTCTGTTCTTTGCAGGACAAATGCAGGTCATGATTTAATATATTAGTGGCAATGATAAAACAGCGAAGTCTATCGTGGCGTGTGGAAAATTTCAGGAAAATAAACATTTATAACTGGCGGATGTGTTTTCATATCGCATTATCAGGGACCTGTCACCTTCACTGGGTTTGATGATAAATTATCATAAGATCCTGATGACCTCAACATTACATAAGAAAGACTTTACTTTACAGAAGTATAGTTGTTTGACATAGTCAACATTACAGTATATTACCTATGGTGTCATACCTGCTCATTCTACGTGCAGGTTATACAATGGAAGTGATCTTATCAAGTGGGTCCTCTGGGTCTGGCGTGGTGTGCCGTCTTTTTCTGGAATAACGTCATCGGCTTCCCGGTATGCATACCGTTTGTTCTGCGATGAATGCGTACTCTCAGGCCACCATGGTGGGCAATCTGGATGATATCCGTGAAGGTCTGCCGTTCGGTATTTGATTCTGGCCTGTCGCTCTGGCAACAATTAACCTGCGTTTTCCTGCTGCATTAGCCAGCGCATAATCCTCAATATTTATCTCCGGAAGATGATGCTGGATCACGATCATTAATCATTGAAGAGAAGTGGGTGATCTATCGTATCTTATGGTGAAGAGCGTGAAGATTACCGTTGTCACGTTTTCTGGAAAATTACCGCGTTATTATTGAATAAAGGATTATCTCAGCCAGTTATTACTTTGGCTGCGCGTCTGGCGTGCGTTTATGACTGCCGGTCTGCTGTTGATTATCAGGTTACCTGCTGATGTCGGTGGTCATCGTTAATGACATCGGCGGTCTCTCATTGCAGTTAATCTTGAAAAATGGTCGGCGTACTCAGGTGAAGATAAAGATTATGTATTTAACGATCTATATGCATTGCGTTAATATCCGTGGATGAATACTGATCAAAAATATTTTATTTCAGGTCGCCATTAAATATCAACGATCAATGATCCTGATGACTCCGTTAAAGTCGACCATGATGATGCGCCGTCATCTTAGTTCTCTAATCAAGAAGATCTGCGTGGTCACTCATGCTATTATTGTTCACGGTCACCTCTCTTCAGTGCGGAATATTGATGCATTAGTATTTTACCAAAAAAGAGCGTATTGTAATGAAAAATGCGACAAAAGAATAAACAGTCCCCAATACCTTTCAACGTCATGGGTATCTGATGTCTGGATTCTCCTCTATCGTGATATACCTTTTGGTCTGTCTGCAGTACTAATGATGATCTACGTAAATATTATCTCTACGTTATTTCTGAAAATTATTCATAAATAACGAATCATAAGTCCGCCCGCCGCGCGGCGTCAAACTCATCCCTTGTTGTGTGCGTGCTGGGCAGTTTTAATAACTCAATCACCGGGAGTTAAGGCATAACAAATCAAAAACCAAGGCATGTCTGCTTGCGTGGTTGTGAAATCGACCGCGTGTCATTCTTGACATTTTTCTTCCAGACAACCACCTAATTTGTCAGGCTGTTGCCAGTTAAATTGATGATAATCTTTATTACGGTGATACAAGAAAATGGTAAAATATTGTTTATCACCATATATTTATCTGGGGAGACATTATTACTGATATGTGAAAATATGGGACGGAAAGTTAAATTATGCGGAAAATTCTATCCTCGCGTTATAGCCAGAGTATCGATGGGGCGGATGGATATATATAACCCTTAATTTATCAGGGGATTCTACCGGAGAACCATAACCATGTCTGGTCGTCATAAATTTAACCTTTCGAATATTTTGTTAAAAATCAATACCTTGAAGATCCTGCGGATCATATGATTTCTTCAGGTTATTGATGGACATTAGTGCGTCCAAAACAATAATGCGGGTCATCCCCTGCCGCGATGATCAACATATATCGTGCTTTGCATTAGCCATTGATTAATAATCATATTATTGATCGTCAGGTGTCGTTTCTATCAGGAAATCCACGATATCATATTTATCTACTGGTGTTCTGGTTAACGTCTGTTGTCAATATTATTCAGAATAAAGATTAAACTATTTATAAAATCTTCGTCAGAAGGTCAGCGTTGATTGATTCTTCTACATCTCCATGCTGTAAGTCAGCTAAATATTATCTGTAAATATCATTCAGTTCATCGTAAATACACACAAAATGCAGATATATCATCGCTATTATAAGTACAAATGATATTTATATATGATGAAAATGTCTCTTCTACTAATCGCCTGCAATTTAAATATATCGCTTGTTGTATTCAAAATGTAGTCATCAAACAGTATATCTAAAATGGTGCCACTACAAGTGTTAAGGTTTTGCAGAAGTTGTTCTTATCTGGATACTCTGCATTGTATATATTGAAGTAGCTACACGATCATGGTCAGTCTGACAGGTCCTCATGACATCACTGTCATGCATACTCCTCAGTGTCCATGGGACTCACTGATGCAAAATCATGGTCGAGGTCACTGGGCTGATCCCTCTGGGGCCTCTCAAGTGAAGTTTGTAGTCACTATGATGGTGTCTGGTGCCTTTGCAATCAGTGCTACTTCTCATTGCTGCCTGTGCTACTCCTGAAGGACGGGGATATCATCCCGATCCACCATCACATGGATCACACTAGCATCCACCCTCCAGGACCCAGAACAATGCGGTGGAGGTTGTGACCACAATCCAGACTGCAAAAACCCTATTATCTTTAGAATAACAAAGGTGGTTATCAATGAAAATAATCAAGACACAAAAACTCGTCGTGCAGAGCCCTCTTTGTACCAGTGGATTTAAAATAACTAGAGGACATTCTCCAGATACTAAAGTCATCTATACAAGGTATAGCAACATCATGGTTAACATTGTGGAACCTCAATATGATTCAATAATACCACCTACTGTACACAGTAATCACGATACCTGCTCATGTAATATAAATACTACCGATGGTACATCACCATGGAGATATAAGTGAGCCCTCATTATATTATATAAGTATAATATGTGGAATCATTGAATCATGATTGCGTTCGGTTCAGGACCAATATTATCAAAACAAATGGAAAAATCAAAAGTATCATTCTCGATGACGAAATGCCATATAATTAGTGCAGATGAACCATTCATTTACAATTCTTAAAAATAATGACGAATATAAAACATGCATCTATCAAGGTGATAATTTTTATCGTTGGTATATTTTTCATAAATATATAAGACTGTCATATTATAGCGGGCTGGATATGTTTTCTCGCAGGCGTTAATTAAATCACAAATAAATATCATCTATGTGATTAATCAGGATATAATCCCCCTGGAGAAAATTATTAACTCAACAATGTGTGCAATATATTATCTGGCGGTCTGTATTGAAGAGATAATTTCAATAAACAGGAAGTAGTAAGTAATATTATTGTTTATTCATTGAACTGAATTAGATAAGTGATCTATTCTCCACATAGCTGTAAAGTGTTTCATTTAGGAGAAAAAATCATAAAGGATAAACAACAAAAAATAAATTTTTCAAGATTTATGTAAGTTATCAGTTGGCGTGCATATGTTTTATTTCATTTGGTCATGATAACACCTGAGGAGGATATTTTGTCGCATTTATTATGGGAGAGTATACTGAGAGTGCCTCTTGTTTCTCGGTGTTCTCTGCTGATCAGGGTAAAATCCGCCGTTTATTGAATATCGTTTATGGCATCAATTAATCTGTTGACGATCGTGCTGGGCGCTATTTAAGTTATCAGCGTATTTAATCCGGTGCATACTCATGTAAGCGGCAGGAAGATCTCTATTCCGGATGATCTCTTCATTCGACGTTACAATCAATCAGGTCTGGCGTGTAGTCACTGTTATCATTACTCTGAACTGGATCTGCGGTCGGAAGATCATTAATTATTAAGTGCAATCATCGTTACGCTCTGATGAAAAAACCTACGCGCAAAATATTTTTCGTCTTAACGGCGTTACACTATCCATCTCATAAAGTTAATAACGCCTCAATGATATTGATGGCGATTATTTCTTGATGGTCGTTTACCGGAAAACTGTATTGTTCTCATCAACAGCAAAGTTCAGGTAAATTTTAATTATCAACGTGGTCGGCTTTATATCAACGCGATGAAATGGTGCAAGGTCTATCACCACCGATACGTTTATCATCCATAACCATTAACGTCTGGTATCGTGAATATCCCTCGTATCGCTAAGTGATGCCGCCTTTGCAGGTATACGTTATACAGCTTTTGTCTGAACTCTTTATCACCTTGCAGTCGGTCAGCATTCATCTTTGCCAGAAAATCAGGATATCAGCGATAATATCAACACTACCGTTGTCTCCTCATGTTTAACTCTTAAATATCATATCCGCCGCATGGATATCTAATGAACCCCTACTTTAGCCTGTCTCCACCATCAATGTTGCTGTTTTATCTTCGTTACTTCTCTTTTAATTGTCTATACTGGGTTGGTCTGAACGAAAATCACCACATCTTTGCCATAACACACCTCCAGTGGTCTTTATCTATGGTAGATGTTTTCGATACATTTTGTGGTCAGTCGTAGTGGTTCATATTACCAGTTCTAAGTTCAGAACTTTCATGAATATGTGTTCTTATGTTCCATATCATTATTGACTGGTGCGGATACTATCATCCGTTTTGATAACTCTCTTAACGATATATTAAGTGGTGGTTTTGGTTGATATTTTATCTATCATTTCTTAAAGACAGGCGATGCAAAATGGATTATCACCGTGAAATCTGGGTGTGGAACATCATTATCGCTGATTATCGTCGATCCTCTGAAACCATTATTCAATGAAACAGTATCACGCGATGATGCATAACTTATACAACCGTTTGCTTTGATCGTATCTATGAAATTATTATTTATAATCTCTGATAAAATTGCTGCAGGAGCGTCGGTGATGTCTGTATTATGTCATCTTATAAAACCACCATGGTTATTCACTCTCATCAGGTAAAATCTTTACCGATTCATGATTGTCGTCATTATATTCGACACTCTTAGCGTGAAACGCTGTATATCGATTTGTTTATTATTGCTGAATCAGGCGGTATTCTTATCATTAATTTCGATATGTTATATATTTATGTAGAAGTTATGGTATGGTTATCAAGATAAATTACAGGTCTTATTATTATTATCTATTCAAAAATAAATGTCTTTTTATTATTATCAGGTAAAATACGTTAAATGGTATAACATAAGTTATATTGAAGCGTATTGGGTCGTATTCTCAGACTCAAAAATTAGGACAAAATTATTATGAATCAAAATCTCCGTTTGAAAATCGTTGACTAATCTTAATGATCAAGTACTAAATTTTCTTCAAAAAAATACACTTCTTCAGTTGATTAAAGTTCACAGTGAAAAATCAATTTACCTACAATAAACAGATGATTTATCATAAATTTTCAAGATAAATATTGTTTGTATACATAAAAAATCATTTGAACATAGTGAGTCATACCTTCCATGAATGTATCCGTCAACCTGCAGGAGGAAGAATATTGAAATATATAAATACCTTGAAGATGAAAAAATGGTCATAATTAACAACAAATTTCTAATTTCGTCTTTGTGATGAAATTGATGAAGGTTCAGGTGGTTATTTTCTATTTGTCTTAATTCTTTTAAAAGAAGATTGAATATGTCGGAGAAAATGAAATACAGATGACAAACATCACTTGTATGTTCGTATTTTATAAAGACACTGGAAAATCGATGAGTTGCTTTCATTTAATAATTCATTGAAAGTATGGTGGTTATACCTTTCATTTGAACTCTCTGTGGCTTCTTTGTCTTTCTTTTTTATTTTTAGCGAACAGTTAATTACTTCGTTCAATTTTAGCGCTGGCTCTGATCTTTCATTATGGTTTGAGAGAACAGATGCTCTTAAACATTGAGGTCTCTTGCCGTGTTGGATATGGCAATGTGGGTTCGAAACAAATCAACGAATATAGAATTGGTAACCACATTCACTCAAGGAGCAACCAACACAATGATAGCTTTCGATGTTTTCTCGTGTCATATGAATCTTCAGTTAGCTGTCAACGTACGCCGTCCTCACCGCATCCGTCGCAATCGTGGGTGGCAGGCCGTATGCATGCTGACCGTGGTATCCGCAATGGAGAATACCATCATCCACAATTCACTGTCCATCTGCACTCCCCGATATGTTCGAATTGCACCCTCATACTGAGGTCCATGCCGATGAAAGCTATCTACGAATGGCCCAATAGAACCTATGAAGTTCTTAGCATGTTGTAGTCGAATATTCCCTTTGAGTTGTGGGATGCTCATCAAGGAGGATCTATATTGATAATGGAAGATTTCATCCATCCCAAGATGTCTATCATCTACCATATGCCCATCCAATGCTTCATAAGTAAAGCTATCAAAAAGGTGCTCTAATCCTTGGTTATGTAGTTTCGCACGTGCATGACTCGTTGCATGTCAAACTCCCTGTCATTCAAATTTTTGCTTACTGTTCCTCCCATAATCTTTCGAACCCTGTTATCATGGCCGAAGACCTTCACCGTTTGTCGTTACCCTTTTTCCGCCCTAAAAATTTGTAAAGTAAAATCCTCATTCAAATACATTTCGTGTCCAGCAGCCCTTTGGTCTTAGCCTCCCATATCCTGTTCATCTACGTGACCATAGCCCTGAGACCGTGTACTAAACTCAAAGGCGCTCTCCGTATACAAGTTTTTCGGCCAAGTCTTAGACGGTTCAATCTCACCAACTCCACGGCCCGCAATTAATGGTATTAGTGGTCCCCGCGCTCGAAATCGGGCCGTATCATTCCGCACCACCTTTCTGCGCACGGAGAGTCTTTCCTGAGCCCGTCGATTCTGTTGAATGTGCGCCGCGTGTCTTTCGTACGGGGCCCGAAAACCGCCATTTCCCGCGCATTATCGTCCGGTCAAAAAGTCGAGCAGATCGGAATGTATCGTGATCGTCCGATCTTGCACCCTTCATCCAACGGTGGTTTTCCTCCCAAAGTCGTACGCGACCAACCCTGTGCGATCGCGCTCGGCCAACCACGCATTGTCCGTTTGATGTATAACCGTTGATCCCGTCTCATCGATCGTGTGGCTCATAATTGCCTTCATCTTTTCCCCCATTTGACTAGGGTCTCACAGCCCACGTCATTCTTTCACCCGCTCCTTCGTACACCCATGTGTCATCATCTCACGTGTCCATAGTATTTTTTCTGTCGTATATATGTGTTTTCATTCATATTCTTCACTTTTTGTTCACGCATCGTGTTTGTTATCGCTTAGCGCTGCATTCCACTACTGATTGTCAAAGTGCCCACCGTATCCCTCCGCCACCCCGCATGTTTTGCCATATGGCCATGACTTCGCACGTCACTGCGCTCATCGATGTGTTACATGTTAGTATGATTATATCCATAGGTCAGGTTTTCTAGGAAGTCGATCCCATATGTCAATCATTAATCTAGAAAACCCTCATAAAACTTTTTTCGCCCTTCTACTTTTCAGCCCACCCATGTCAAAATTAAAACCTCATTATCACTATCCTATCTAGCTTCAGCCCTATTGGTCTGCCCATCAGCTCCAAAAGGAAAAGTCCAAGTCTGTTTCAAAAGCCTCCCCTATGTTAGGAAGTGGTGCTTTAAGACATTCTACCCTTGGCAATCATCAAAAAGCCAAAAAGCCTCCATCTGCTACAGACTAATCATGACTGACCTCTCGCTCTACAAATCAAGTTGATAACAGCTCTAAGTCGCGCCACTTATACCCCTAGGTCTCAGCACTGCATAAACCACAGTCTCAAGCTGATTACTAGGTGTTTTATAGTGTTTTATGGATTTTACAAAGACAGGAAATATAACTTCATCTCAGGAGTAAATGCTTGAATCTACAGTTAGAAGAGTGTATGGGACAAGTAACAGCATGAGCTGAGATGGTCTGAAGCTAAAGGAAGTCACTCATGAATATTGGAGCCTCTTTTCGGCATGAAAATCACAATAAAAGAAAGAACACCACATTGTCACATTAAGCGAAGTAAATTGTCACTTCGCCCCGAGAACCTCCCCCTTCCTTGAAAACGGAGGGTTAGGGCGCCTCCTTCATCTACAAGCAGAGGGCGCTGGCCAGTATTGACTTAAAGTAAATGCAGAAACCCAGGTTTGATTTTGACTGAACAAGTGAAACAGGGACTCCAGGTTTTCTGAGTGTGAATGATGATCATAACAGGGATAGAGTCTGAAGTATGCAAGTTCAAAGGAAAACAGAGTTTGGTCTGATAAAGGAAGTCATTTGAAATTTTCAAATCATGTGAATTGTTAAACTTTAGAGAGGCACATCATGAGTGAAAACAATTCTAATCATAAAGAGCATGCTGTTCCACAAGACCAAATTGAAGAGGTGCTGACAAATCATGTCATCACACAGGCAGAAGAAAAGGTGTTTGTTTTTCAAAAAGGCGCTGACCTCCATAGTCACAGAGACTGTCTTTCAAATAATTTGTCATGAGATGACCAAGCAAATAATGACATCTCAGTTCCCCTCAAAGCAGTACAGTGAGACAGTGACACTTTGACTAGGGTTTTTCTGAAGCACAGTGGTGGTTGCAAGCAGAGGTGCCAGTATTGATGTTTTTCAAGTTGGTTGCTTACCATCATAATCCAAGAAAACCCTTGTCATGCAACCTTATCAAATAATCTTCAGATACTTTGCTCAGTGAAGGGCCTCCTCCATTTATGAGCAGATGGCCAAGGCATTGAGGGTTGTTAAAAACTGATTGGTCAAAAGGTGCAGTGGAAAGAAACAAAGAAAGAAAGCAAAAGTCTGTACACAGGTAAAAGATAGTGTTTATGATTCAAAAGTATTGGTTTTCCTATTCAAATGGAAATGTCTGTCAAACTATACCTATAGTGGACAGGAAACAATATTGACTAGGCAGGCCATTGATACAAAAAGGGCAGTTTCCTTAGGGGAAGATGCCACACAGTCACCTCATTGTCACATTCCAAAGAAATCTAAAAAAGAAACTCCTCTTAAGTAAACAGAGAAATATAGTTTGAATGGATGCAACCAAAAGATGGCACTTACAATCAAAGAAGGAGCTCATAAATCGCCTGGAAGCAGAGATTATCAAACAAGTTGGAAGAAGACAGACCATCTCCTGTTAAGTAACAAAACAGTTTTCAAAGTTTTTCAAACAGATTTTGAATGGTTTTTCCTTGTTGAAATATCACCTAAAGGGTCAAGCAGTGGACAGATTTGAAATTAGGAATGATTCTATTACAAAAAGGTCAATACACTGGTCAAAGCAAAATGATAACTGTTTCAAAGAACCCTGCTTTTCCTGCTTCATATAAAGTCCCCTTTTAGAATATACATCACAAGTGATGGAGGCTATTCAAGATTAGTTCCCAAGATGGACATTGTGAATAAGTATACCAGTTATGAATAGAAAAAGAAGTGGTTTTGATAGATTGTCAGTGTTTTGGGAGTTTGAAACAAATGCAGCTTTCTCATTATTCAAAAAAGGACAGAGATCTCATAAATGATATAAGCAAAGAAGTATGTTGAAAGGAGGCGCCTTTCTCAAAAAAGAGGACCATGATCAAGTCCAAGAAGACCAGCAAGTTTGGCACCTACAGCAGGAAAAGGTTTGAAGGAGTAAGCAAACACCGAGGCTGTCATAGCAAGTTGACAATGCAAGACCTACCCTTTCGGAAAAAAGGCAGTTTTCAGGTATTTTCTTGATAGTGTTAAAGTGGTTATATAATAGATATCACCAGCAATTTTAAACACGGTGGCAGAAATGATGAAGGTTATTGAGTTATTTTTCAAAGTTTGAAGTTCGGTCGCTTGTAATTCCAAGTTGAAATTGCGCCGAGGGGTATTGTTAAGAAGTGGTCAAAAAGACTATTTTCACCTTACAAAACCCAACCGAGAGTTCATGTCACATTTAAAATTATTGACCGTTGGGAGTTTGTTATGTCGAGGGAGTAAGGTTGAAAAGTGCATTCCCATTTTCAAATCGAGCAAGGTCTTTGTGTTACCCTCGGCATCAAGCAAAGAAAATTCCGGGTGAAATTGTAGAAAATTTGCAGCTTTTTTGGCCGCGCGACGTGCCTGCCGATTCGCGCGACGCGCCTGGGGGAGATTTTACACAGGCAGCCCGTGTACGTGCGACGCGCCTGTACAATCGCACGACGCGCCTGTACACGGCGCCCGCCCGACCCGACTGCCCGACCCGACAAGGCCACCCGACAACTGTTTCGGCGTGGCACTCCGAGGTCTCAACACGTCGCTCACCTTCTTTGACACTCTTAAGCTATTCAACGCCTCCGGAGCTGGACTAAAATCGTCAGTGAGCCCCTCCATTATGTTCTCAAGGTATTCCCATATGCCTTCTCAGTTTTTGAAACCAATTGCTAAGTGACATAAAGGTTTAAAAAGCCCTGTTTTTCAGCTATGGTGTGAGACAAATTGTTGAGATTAGCCTGGTGTATATATCAACATATATGTTAAGAAACTGCTCAGCAAGGTGAGGGTCAAAAGCAGAAGAGTGGCTTGACCTCGTTTCTTCTACTATATCACCATATCTGTCATTAGGCTGTGTAATATTTCGAAGTATAAAACTGTGATAAGATGTTAGTTATGGTATTTAGGGCACCTGTAGGAAAAAGTTGGTATTGAAGCTAAGAGCAGCTTGTTTCACCTCCATTAATTAAAGGACCAGGAATCCTACACCTGCAAAACAATCAAAGGACAGAGGTTAAACCTATAAACTACAGAAAGGGCAGTTTATTCCTGAGTTTTTCAACTTGACCTTTTTATTCTTCAGGCTTATTTTTGACACAAGTTGACATTCAGATAAGGCAGATGGTTTTTTCTACAAAGAACAATGTTTACATATTAAACAGGAGTTTGGATTGTGGGGAAGAAATGAGCTGCTACAGCCCTTATTAAAACTATGAGCTTGTTTCAATGCTGTCACCATTATTCCATAAACAGTGAATTCGACTGTATGCTCACACCAGGGTTAAATTTATGAGCCTGTTTCTGTTTAATAGAGTGACATACATATAGAGAACAATGAAGTTTAGTAGGAGAAAGGGTTCTTGGTCAAGCAGAAATTTATAGGTCAAAGCTCCAGAGGGAGGTTGCTCACACTTCTCACAAAGGGACAGTATTCACTGTGTTTGTTGGTTGACTGCCTTGTGTTTTTCAAGCTTATTGACAAGTTGTTATCCTTCCTAAGTAAGGGTTTTTCTAACATAACCAGAGGTGTTACATTGGTAGGAGATCTTGCCTATTTTGCAAAGTAAAGACTCTTGCAAGCCCTTGTTGAAACTTTTTGAGGCATTTTTCAAACTCTGTCACCTTGTTCAGAACAGTAGATTTGACTGTATACCTACACTGAGATTTGATTGCATATCCATAAGTCCGTTGTTTTATTTGCACTCCAAGAAGAGCAAAGTTGTTAATGATTGGAAAATTCTACCTTGGAGACAGAAAGGTGTATTGAATGACATCTAAAAATTCACAACAGGGTGATTTTGACACTTCTCACGCAAACTCCTCCTCAAAGAAATCGCCTTTCATTTCACTATATTATTTCTTACCGAGAAGTTGTTGACTGAGGTACATTCAAATGTAGAAGGCTAGTTTTAAGAGAACAGAGGTTGTGTATTACAAGAAACTTGTTGCAAAACATCCAAATCACATTGTCTATCTGTCAAAGCAGTAAAGTGACACAGTTTGATTCCAGCAGGGCATTTTACACACAGTGAAGGCAGTTTGCCTCTTCCAAAGCATATTCAGGTCAAAATGCCTCCAAGGCAAGACAGCAGGAGCGGTCCACATAAAAGATATGAGCCCATCTCTACAGAAGATATTAATGCTCATCCATCTGTACTTTTCAACTTCCATGAAGTAGGTTGCCTTGATTTCTGCCAGAAGATAGAAGAAGTCAAGATTTTTTCGCCATTAACACACTTGTGCGCCCTGAGATTCAAAGAAAAACACTTCCAAGTGGCGGATCTTGATTTCAAAATTTCTCCAAGGTATGTGTCCAAGGCCACCAAGATCCCGTATCATGGCAAAAAATGGTTTAAACAAGCTCATCTTGACTTAGAGGATTACAAGCCTTTCATCAAGCCTGAACATAGAAAGGTTGTCAATGCTATTTTCCCTTTTTCATATCTCCTTGACAGCTATGCTCCGCTTATGAAAGTCATAATGAAATATTTCACTTGTGAAGGGAGGTTTAATCGAATTTATGCCTACCATGTCCGATTATTGATGCATTTTACCAGAAGCAGGCAAATAAACCTCCCTTAATTTTTGTTCAAGAGCATAGAGAAAATGGCATCTACTGTCCAAAAGAAGGCCCCACCTCAGCAAATCCCTTCTCTTTTTCATCATTCTTTGATCAAGATTATCTTCCTATACCAGCTAGAGAAGAAAGAGGTTCCATGGGATTTATTCATCAGCCCTCCATATTTCTCTACTGTCCCTCCTGTTCATGTGTTTCCCACTCAGCCTATCCATCACCCGGTACCTTTGTCCAGTAGGCCTACTCCTAGAAGGCTTAGAATGACTACTGGACAGCCAAGTCAACAGGAGGAAGGAGAGGGTAGTAAACATCAGCAGTTAGATGATGAGGGACAGCAGCAAATAGAAAGTGAAGGACAACAGGTCCCAGATGAAGGACAACAGGTACAAATTGAGGAACAACAGCAGACAGCAGATAAGGAACAACATCAGGTGCAAGATGAAGAACAGCAAGTTGGGCAGGAAATTGAGACACCTCTTGAGCCACAAATTGAACAAGGCATTGATGAAGAACATCAAGCTAATGTTGGCGAACAGGGGTAGCCAAGTGAACATCAAGAGGAAAACATCTAGCAGCCTCAAAAAGGACAGCAAGTTCAGGAAGATGTCAAAGGTAAATCAGTTGTGCTTCCTCCTCTCAAAGTAACAAAGCTCAGCACAGCAAGAAAAAGAGGGACTAAAGCTACCAACCTAACAGTGACAAAGATTGTTCCTAGCAAGAGGAAATCGCCCAAAAGGACACCTTCTAGCATGCCAAGGAGGAAAAGCGCCAGATTGGCTTTCAAAGGTAAAAGCAAAGTTGGAGAAAGTACAAAGCATGGAGGTGAATTAGCTATCATCCCTATCCAAAGCGATGACAGTGATAATGAGGCCCGCCTTCTTGAAAATATCCTAATCCATAAGGAAGGGCAAATTGAGGCATTAGAGGAGGATCTTCAAAGGGCAAGGAATTTCAACCACTTCTTGGAGATTGAAAACAAATAGATGAATGTGCACACTGCTGTTCATGAGG
Organism: Pinus albicaulis; assembly: GCA_034641835.2. NCBI lineage: Eukaryota > Viridiplantae > Streptophyta > Pinopsida > Pinales > Pinaceae > Pinus > Pinus albicaulis. Next base: position 1,495,844,849 of record CM076579.1, on the reverse strand, counting down.
CACGGGCGATCAAATATAAAAATGAGGCAGCTAAGGCGCAAGCGAGAATAGAAGAGCTCATTGGAGAGTTTGATGAGGAGGAGGAGGAAGACCAGCCTAGGCGGAAGAGGCCTAGGACCATCGGGCTTAAAAGAGCCTTGGAAAAGCAGAGAGCAGAAGAGCAAGCCCAGCTCCAAGCCTTTCCTCTCACTGCACTCCTTGAGCAGGAAATTGAAGAAAACAAAGAGGCTTGGCTTGAAAGAGCTAAAAAACATTTGGAAATGAAGCTTGAGAGGGCGAACAGAGATTTAGAGCTGCAGAGGAAGAGGACACATCACTTCCAAAAGCTAAATCAGTTTTCCCGGCGCAAATTGAAGGCAGCCCAAGAGAAATTGAAGGAGGCAAAGAGGAGGCGCCTAGCACGGAAAGAAGGGAAAAGCATATCAGCCCTTGATATTTTGGCCTCAACTTCAGAGCATGTTGCTATGGACCCCTGAGGGTCATGCATGCCAATTTTGGGCCTATTTCGGCAACTTTTTGTTTTTTGGCATTTTTTGGGTTTTTGGTCGAAAACTCATAATTTCGCCGTTTCAGTTTGAGGTTTTTCCAAGGGAGAAGGATGATACCGATGGATGCCATAATTCTATGAGCAGGTCCCCAGCGATTTTCAGAGCATTTGGAGATCATTCGCCCCCTCAAATTGGCGAAAAATGCTCGCTTTTTGCACATTCTGCCCGCCATATCAGCAGTCTGCTATTTCCTGGTTTTTTACACACAGGTACAGTTTTGGGAAACTTCTAGGCTTCAGATTGAGATGATTTCAGTTGTGCCGGAAATTAGACACAGAGAGCTTTCCAACGAGCTATCATGAGCCTCGTTTTGACATCAGAAAGGCTGCCAATTTCCTCCAGAAAGTCAGGGGACCTTTTTCAGATATAAATATGAAGTATTTTTGTAATTTTTGAACCTCAAAAATTTTCTTTTCCCAAATGTGCGTTTAGCTATTTTTACACTTGGGAAATGATGTAAAGTCAATATAATTTCCATTTTTAGCAGTTTTTTAGATATTTTATGGGATATTTTGTGCCTTGGGCTTTGCAAAGCCTCAAGGACAAGTTTAGATATTTTGACTTGGCCAATGGGATAGCTAGTTGCTCCATGAGGTTTTCCTCCTTCAAGCCTACTTATTCCATGGGTTTCATTGTAAAACAGAGGCTGAACTTGAGAGAAGAATTAATACATTGGTCATATGAGCTTTGAAGAATACACTTGTGTTATGATTTTTGGACTGCCTCTTGGATGCTTTTGAGGAATGATGAAGGATTGTTGATGGATTCCATGACATGGTAGAATGGTATAGTTTTTCTTGCTTTGTTGTTGTCTTCTATTTTTCATCCATAATACATGCTTCTTGCTGCTATAGATCAGTAGAGATTAGTTTTGAGATATGCCCATGGAGGCACCTCAAAATTCCTGAATCTTCATAGCTTGATGTTTTCTTCTTCCTTAGTTATGCTAAAGAATCCTTAACTGCTCTTTAGTAACTAAAGGATAATGTTTGCTAGTTTTATTCACAATTTCTATGTATGTTGAGTAGGATGTATGGTGTGCCCTGCCTACCTATAAGCTGTCCATAGTTCTGTCCATAAAACTTTCTCTTTGACTGATTAGTTGATCATCTTGTTGAACCAAGGAGGCCTAGTCCCGATCTAGCCCTTTGCCTAAAACTATGAAAGCTTGTTTGTCAAAGTGCCCAATGACTTAGAGACTATGTTTAGGTGTTCCGGCATAGTTTTATGAGTGGTTAGTTTGTCTTATGTGTTTTCCCCAAAGTCTGATAGCCATTTCCCGAAGTTAGAAGGTCTTACACTTCTATGCATGGCTGGAATGTTTGATTTCTATGTCTTAATTAGCTCATAGTCACATTTAGCATGATTAATGGCTTGCTATAACATGTTTATGTCTACTATAAACTAGTTACACTTGAAATCCCTTGTCTTTCACCAACTTGTTGTGCATTTAGCCCATTTTTCCCAAAGATCCCTTCTACCATGAATCAAATCGGCCCTACAGCAGCCTTACATCATCATCTCATAGCTTCCTTGACCTGTTTGACCCCATAGCCCAATTTATCTACACCTTGTTATCCAGTTTATGTCTTTGATCAGTTTTATCCCTCACGAACTTAGAAAACCCCAAAAAATCAAAAACTCACTTCATAACTAGCCTAATATCAGAACACCATAAGCAAACACACCGATATCTTTTGCATATAATAGAGAGAGCCCTCTCTGAGTCCAGGAAGGCTAGGTCCTTGGGCTCCAAAGCTTGGTTTGATGTTACATCGTCATTTGGCTCGCCAATCGGCCAAATCACGGAACCCTAACATAATGGTGATCACGGTGGGACCCTGGGTGATTAAAAAACTTAGTTTCCCTCATCTTTAGAGACTTTTTAAGAATACTATCTGATTGACTTATCCCACTGCTCACTAAAATAGTGACACTCACAGTAGGACCTTCTGATTTAGTGACAATCTAAGTACACCTTAGTAACTCTTGAAGTCTCAATCAAGCTTAGTATATCTAGATATTGTCTGAAGGGTAGAAAATAGCTTTTCACCATCTTAGCAAAATGATGAGTCAGTTATAGAAAAATCTTCCAAACCTTGTAGGCACATAAAACTCAAAAAACCCCAAAACACTCCCTTAGATTGGCTTTTGACATTACTGGTGGTGGACCATACAAATATACCTCAAGACAACTGATAATCCACCTGGCGACTAACTTCTAGTAGACCTTACTATTTTACCAAAATCTAGGCTACTATCCGATAGACCTATCCCATCGCTCACTAACATAACGGGAGATGGTGGGACACTGAGTACATGATAGTCTAGCAAACTCTTATAGAATCTTTGGTCCTTTAGGTACCATAAACGAGCAAGCAGTCCATAGACCCATTTTTTTTTTAGAGTAAACTCTTTTTGTTCCCATCACCCTAGCAAAGTGTTGAAACAAGTCTAGGATACTTTGACAAACCATAGGCTGCACATAAAACTCAGAAAATCCAAAAACATTTCCAGATTAGTTACCGGTGGTGGACCATAGCTATCTTCACAAAAACAACCTAGTTCCACCTGGCGACTCCACTAATCCATCCCTTTTATTTTTTACCATCCTTCACCTTAGTAAAACTTTAGAAAAACCATTCATCCAGAACATTCACCATTACCATTTTCTCTAAACTCTGGATCTAAAATCTGGCTTCACGAAGAATCAACACCAGATCCCATCCAGACCCAAATCCCCCTATCATAGTAGATGACCTAGAGAAGATTCTGGGGCAAGCTTCCGAAACGGATCATCTAGCTACTGGTAGATCCATCCGTAAAACAAGATCTGTGCCTAAACATCTTACTATCCTAACAGATTCATCTTTTGAATTAGAGTCATCACAAACTCTTCTCAGAAGCAAATCATATAGTAAGATAAAATTTGACGATCTTGAACCCCTAAACCCACCACAGAGTCCTAGTAGAGAAGCTTCACCTACCACTCCTCCTGATTTCCAGCTTCTCTATCAGTTTGGATCCTATCATCCCAGATCTGCTCAAAACCAGATCACTGGTCCAAGTTCATCCGCCGCACCTGGTCAAACCACCATTGTTCAAACCACTCCATCTCAGCCTACTAGTCCTCATCTTGTACATCATCCATTAGCTCCAGTCATGGCAGCCTGGTACGCACCTTTGGTGTTGCCACCGCCTTTAGCTCCTCTCCCAAACAAATATCAAGACAAGATCCCACACTTTACTGGAGAAGACACCACCACACCTCAACAACATATAAGTAGGATGACTAATGCTTATGAATACCTAGAGGTACAAGACGAGACTGTCAGAATGAGAATATTCGCACAAATTCTTGGTGGTGAACCCAAAGCATGGTTCAAAAGCTTGACTCCAAACAGTATCCATGATATCCCCGAACTACATCAAGTCTTCAGAAATAGGTGGGAAATCCGAAGAAACCCCATTCAAATCCTGTCAGAATATAACAACCTAAAACGGGAAAATGGGGAAAGTGTCCAAGCTTACTGTACTAGGTTCAACAGTGTATATAACTCCCTTCCACCTCATTTCAAACCACCACTTGGTCTAGCCTTGGCAAAATTCCCCGAAGGTTTTGATCCGGACATGACATATCATTTGAGAGACAAGGATCCCCCTACCTTAGAGGAAATGCAACAAATAGCCATAAAAGCAGATGCCAACTTAGCTGAAAAAAGAGCTAGGACTAGATCAGAAAGAAAGGTCACCTATAAAGATGAGGGCTCCACTTCATCACCTTCCCTAGATCCCCGAATAGATGACTTAGTCAAATCCATGGCCAAAATGTGGGAAAAGATAAATGAAAAGGCGCCTATTAGGGACAACTAGCCAAACCCTCCAAACAGAAACCGAAACCAAAACTTTAGGAGGGAACAACCCCAAAACAGACCAAGAGAAAATGACCAACAGATTAGGCCACCATTCAATGAAAACTATGTGGAAGAGGATGATAGGGATACAGAACCTCTTGATGAACATCATTTAAACCTCATAGGATCTGATAATGAGAGTGAGGTGTACCTCATAGAAGAAGAACAAGTGTTCTTTTCTCCTAATCAAGATGAGACCAACTATGAAGATCTCGATGACCCTACCATGGATTTTTAGAATGCCATTATAGAAGCTCACAGGCAATATGACCTTAGAAGCAAAAGAAACCAAGATAATGCCAAGAAAGGTAACTCAGATACTGCTAAAGTCCCTAATACCATCCTCAAGAAAGCAGTAGGCAGTGACAAAATCAAGGTTGAGAAGACTGACCAAAGCCAAGCCAAAGTTACCCAAACTAGTCCTCTCTCAGATACTCCTGGTACTTCTACAAAAGTCACCGAAACAACTATGGCAAACAAAATTCCTAAACAAGGTCAACAAACTCAGAACATAGACAAGGTCGTGGCTGAAAAAGCTGAAACAAACATATCTAAACTTCAGTTGCCTTTTAGCTTTGAAGGCGAAATTGCCAAGATCAAGATCACCATGCCTCTTACTGAACTCATTGCCCAAAACTCTTATAAATCCCAAGTACTAAAAGTCTTAAATCTAGGAAATGATGCAAACACTGTTAATCTCACTGATGACACTCCTGAAGTATTGTTTGGTCCAAAGGTAGAGGGAAAATTCCAAGAGGGAGCTACTCTTCCATTTTACATTAGCCTAAACATCCACGACCAAATCCTCCACAATGCCATGCTAGACTCCGGCGCCTCGCATAATCTTATGCCGAAGGTAGTAATGGAAAGATTAGGCTTAGAAATCACAAGACCATACAAAGACTTGTATTCATTTGATTCAAGTAGAGTCTAATGCCTGGGTTTGATCAAAGACCTTTGTTTTAGTCTGGCCCAAATACCCGCGAAACATCTAATCATGGATATAGTGGTGGCAGACATTCCTCCCAAGTACGGGATGCTTCTATCCAGATCTTGGGGAGCCAAACTCCAAGGGAATATCCAACTGGACATGTCATATGCCACCATTCCTGTGTTTGGCCAGACCAGAATACTCTACCGCGAATCACACATGAAATATATGATTAGCAGTCAAGATAGGCCAGACAACATTCCAATGTGTTCCTTGCATTCCGACCTGAACTCTTTCATTATGCATATTGATGAAAACATGGAGGAAGAGTCAGAGGAAACTGATGTAGACTTAGATCCACCACATCAGCTGTCCCTGGTGCCTTATGATGAACTAGACACTCAAAACTACCATGATCATGAACAGTTGTGTCTTGAGGAAAGTAAGTTTCTCCTTTCCAAAGTAGGATTAGAGCAAGAAGCGCAAACTCTTATGTACTATCAAGCAAATTGCTCTAGCTTTAATCAAACACCAACAGTAACTTGTGGAAATTTTTTCCGGGTAAAGGCTTTAGAAGACCTACACATCATAAACCTGTTTGGAACCCGGGAGAAAGGGAGTTTAATGTTTCTACCATACCTCAAAGATTTACCATCATGTGACCCTCCTACTGCAAATAAAGCTTTAACTATAACCTCAGCAGCTCAAAATCTTGAGAAAATGCCAGATAAACTTCTTATGAGCAAGGATGACAGTTGCAATCCCAGCATACCTGAACTACTGAAATTGGCTCATATTCTGTCTTTTCATGAAGAACTTAGGAATGCTAAAATCAGAAATCTCATGCAGAATACCAATTTCTACAGAAAAAGCAAGGGAAACTACTGTGTCAATACCTTCCCCTCAAAGAACAGCTTTGACAAGAGAAAACACAACAATCCGAAACAAACTGAAATAATCAGGGATAAAACAGATGGCCTTAGAATCTGCTTTGATTTTAGAAGTAATACTGCATATCCCTATAACAGAAAATATGCTTTTTCTACCCAAGACCATGATTTACCAAATAAAAGTGCTTTTAATCATGTATTTTCGCAAGATGATGTTTCAGGTCATGATCATAAGATTCCCTTGCAAAGTAGACAGCTTAAAGATTTTTTCAAGTTTGCAGGAGGTAGATCAGATTTCAAGTTCAAAATTGCAAAACCACCTAATATCAGAAATCTGTTCATGAAGGCCATGTTCCGAGTTTTAAATTTCTGCATTTTTGCATACCTTGATGATGTCATTATCTATTTTAAGAATGACCAAGAATACATGCATTACTTGAGGAAAGCATACAGTAAGGAAAGGAGTGGAAATCAGATATTCAGAGAGGTGCAAAGGGAAGATACCGGGCTGTTCAGAGATTCTTGCATGAATCCTTATGTCATGTTAGAGAGAGAGAATTTCCCAAATTTTTCTTTTCAAGAGTTAAGTGGGCCAAGGGTGAGAGGAGATCCTTACGAGGATAAGATGCTTAAATTCCGTCATTTCCAAGATTTTTGAGTTTGGAACACTTTCATTCATTGTACATACCATTGTCTGAAATATTGAAAAATAGAAAAGTCAAAAACAGTAAAAGATAGGAAAGCCAAAAACAGTAAAAAACAGAAAAGAGGGCAAGTGAAGATAGAACAAGGCCCCATGTTCCAAAAAATAGTCCTTCGGAAAGCGAGCAAGTCTAAATGCCGCTACTAGTACTTCAATGTCTTGTTCAGCTATCTAGCCTAATCATAGTTGAGCATGTTTAAATTTATTTGCTGATAAGTTAGTGAGTGCAAAGATAGTCAACATTGTGTAAGATTGACTTATCACAGAGCTTAGATTAGGGAGAGATTCTGGTTCCACATGCCTAAAACAGAACCAAAGAGAGAAGCGAGGGATGAAAAACACATTATACATCTTAGCCCCGCTTGTCTAGTTTCCTTTTGTTGCAAAATAACATTTGTGTGCAGCTTGTCTTTATGCCGCAAATGTATGACAAATCAGACTGCCTAATCCTAATTTGATCATTTTTGAATTTCATGTTGTAGATTAGAGAAAGAAATCCTGTCAAACTGCTTAATCTTGACAGTTGATCTAGCCTAGGTAGAGTAATGAAGGAGTTCATCAGTTTAATCTAAACTCCCGGCAGATATAAGAGTAGAAATAGATAGGTTCATTTTGAAAAAAGAAAAATATACATTGTCAAAAGGCTGCTAGTTCAAATGCGCCAAAGAGAAGAAAAAATGTTAGGAAAGATAGTGGGGTAGGTAGAAGTATCATTGATGTTAACCATGCTGTCACTTTTCAGAAATAACATCAAGAGAAGGGTAAATTTTGCGCCAATGGATAAAGCACTGGTCTTCATAAGCCAAAAATCTGAATTCTGGACACCTCCTGACGAGGAGCTGCCCTCCCCAAATGGAGCCACTGTTAGCCATCAGTATTTTTTACATGTTAGTGATGACTATATCTATAGCTGATTTTTCTAGAAGCTGATTTCCTTATGTCAATTTTTCATCTAGAAAACCCTCCTAAAAACTTTTTCGCCCTTCTACTTTTCAGTCCACCCATGTCAAAATCAAAACCTCATTATCACTATCCTATCTAGCTTCAGCCCTATTGGTCTGCCCATCAGCTCCAAAAGGAAAAGTCCAAGTCTGTTTCAAAAGCCTCCCCTATGTTAGGAAGTGGTGCTTTAAGACATTTCACCCTTGGCAATCGTCAAAAAGCCAAAAAGCCTCCATCTGCTACAGACCTACCATGACTGACCTCCCACTCTACAAATAAAATTGACAAACAGCTCTAAGTCGCGCCACTTATACCCCTAGGTCTCAGCACTGCATAAACCACAGTCTCAAGCTGATTACTAGGTGTTTCACAGTGTTTTATGGATTCTGCAAAGACAGGAAATATAACTTCATCTCAGGAGAACATTCTTGAACCTACAGTTATAAGAACAACTGCTTCTAAATGTAGCATGAGCCTGAGATGAATCTGCAAAACAAAGAGTCACTCATCAAGAAGTTTGCCTTTTACTGAACAGTGAAACAACAGCTCCAGGTTTTCTGAGTGAGTGATGATCATAACAGGGATAGAGCCTGAAAAATGCAAGTTCAAAGGAAAACAGAGTTTGGTCTGATAAAGGAGGTCATTTGAAGTTTTTAAGTCATGTGAAATTGTTAAACTTTAGAGAGGCAATATCATTAGTAAAAATTCCAATCATAAGCAGCCTGCTTGTCCACAAGATCAAATTGAAGAAGTACTGACAAAACATGTTATTACACAGGCAGAAGGAAATATGTTTGTTTTTCAAAAGGCACTGACCTCCATAGTCACAGAGACTATCTTTCAAATAATTTGTCATGAGATAACCAAAACAAATGATGACATCTCAGTTCCCCTCAGAGCATTACAGTGAGACAGTGACAATTGGGCTAGGGTTGTTCTGAAGCATAATGGTGATTGCAAGCAGAGGTGCCAGTCTTGATGTTTTTTAAGTTGATTGTTTACCATCATAATCCAAGAAAACCCTTGTCATGCAGCCTTATCGAATAAATATTCAGATACTTTGCTCATTGAAGGGCCTCCTCCATTTATGAGCAAATGGCCAAAGCATTGCATATTGTTGAAAACTGATTGGTCTAAAGTGCAGTAGAAGGATACAAAGAAAATAAATAGAAGTCGTTGCACAGGTAAAAGATAGGCTTTATGATTCAAAAGTATTGGTTTTCCTATGGAAATGTCTATCAAACTATATCTATAGTGGACAGGAGACAATATTGAATATATGCAGGTCATTGATACAAAAAAGGGGCAGTTTCCTTAAGAGAGAAGGTCAAACATTACCCCACTGTCACTTGCCAAGAAGTCTAAAGGAGCACATTTCAAGTAAACAGAGAAATATGGTATGAAGAGATGCAAGAAAAATATGGCACTTACTGTCCAAAAAGGAACTCATGGATCACCTAGAAGCAGAGACTGACACCATGTATAAGAAGAAGATTTTGTCAAAACCTGCTCATCAAATAACCTTCAGCAGATTAAGACAGAGGTTCTGGAAATATGTTTCAGTAGCTCTGGAGCAGCACTCAAAACCCATGAAGCACTTCACTATTACAAATCCAATCAAAAGACATCTACAGGATTCTGTCAAACCGAGCTTAAAAGGAAGAGGCATTTCTTCAAAGAAAGGAACAGTCAGGACATTTTATCACAAGTCATCATCTGGTTTTGAAGAATTTGACAAGCATGAAAAGAAATTGGCTACAATGTGTCACCTGCAAAAGAGAAAAGGTAAAACAGTGGACAGAGTTGAGCTTTGGAATGTTTCTCTTACAAAAATACCAATGCACTAGTCAAAGCAAATGGTAACTATGTTTCAACATTGTAAATAAGTATACCAGTTATGAATAGACAAAGAAGTGGTTTTGATAGAGTGTCAGTGTTTTGGGAGTTTTAAAACAAATACAACTTTCTCATTATTCAAATAGACAGAGACATCATGGTGATATGTTCTAAGCAGAGACAATGTATTGGAAAAATGTTTGACACCTACAGTTAGGGAAAAGAGTTGATAAAGCACTTAGAGAAAAAAATTGTCAAACCAAGTTTAAAAGGGTAAGCAATCTCCTCTCAAATGTCAGAGACAGCTATGACATTCAAAGAATCAGAAAGTATAAAAGTTATTGAGGCAGCAGTTCAAATTATTCTGCAGCAAAGGATCCTACAAGTAAGTTTACAGGTTCATCAAGTACAAGAGTGATTTGGCCTATTTTCAGTTTCTGGAGAAAGATTTTAAAACAAGTATAGGCATGTTCATCATGAAAGGGAAAGGGTACCATATCAGTGCATATTGAGTAAAAATAGGTATTAAAGAAAATTCCCTTTTCAAATATACAGAAGTGAATAGAGCATAAGCAAATGTAACTACATTTTGTACCCACAGTCAGAAAATAGTTTTAAAGGACACCTGGCAGTCAAGTCAGTTTCAAGGAGAGGCCTTGTCACTTTTGAAGCAGCTAGAAAGGACACTTTGAAATTCAAAAAATAAAAAAATAAAAAAATCAAAGAGGTTAAATCTATCTCCTTATCAAGTGGCAGAGGCACTCCATAAACTCTTTGATATATTGGTAAGCAAATTTCACGTTTTGAAAAGGACACGAAAGGGTCGGCCTTAAACAGAAAGTCATTGTTCAAATTTATATACACATTAAAAATGACAAGGCCACAGTTTAAAAACAAAGGAAAACCCTCTCAAAGACAAAATCAAAGGCATTTCGATTTTTGTTTTCAAGAAAATCAATGACCATGGCCCATTCATTTTTACAAGCTCCAAATCACGAGAAAGACAACCCTCTCCTGTTTACAAGATCAAAGGAGAATTTTTTTGAGTAAAGATGCACAAAGTTTTCAGGTTTCGAACTGCGCGACGCGCTCAGGTCAATATTTTACAAAGAAATACATTGTGGCGCGACGCGCCTGTAGTGGCGCGCGGCGCGCCTGTGCGTGTTGTCAACCTATGCCCGAAAATCGACCCGAAAACCCCTTTTCTTGCACGACACTCCTCCCTTCAAACGTGCCGCGCACTCAAAGGCCCTCAAATGTGTCTTAAGAGTTGTTTAGTGATCAGAAAAGGCTCAGAAACGATCTTCAAAGTTTTCTCTAGTTCCTCTCGCCCAAATAACAAAATGCCAAAGGGTGGTTTGCCATTTTCTCCATGAGAAAGAAATGATACCTTTAAAATCAATTTGACATGTAAAAGCACAAGAGGGATGACAGTGAATAGAGGAAAATGTTGGTTAGATGAAACCCCAGTAAGATATCTAAGAGATGTATTAAAAACTGTGATGAATCTTATCACTGTGAGAAGTTAGAAGAATAATTCATCAGGTTTGAACAACTTAGGGCTACCCTCCAGGCTAAGACATGACCATGACCTCTGTCAGTATTTATAATGAAGAAGGCACTGCCTAGGAGGATTGATAGGGTTGTTTAAAACTCAAGTTCTGCTTTGGTTTCAGGCTACTCAAAGAAAACATAGCAAAAGTGGTGGGATATTATTGATGTCTAAAAAAGAGCCCAGTAGCTGCCCTCAAAACAGTGATGAAAGGTAGAGGCATTGCTCAGAAGCAGAAACACAAAGTTTGGAAAATAAAAATAGTGGGCCTGGTTCTATGATAACAGTGATTATTATTAAATGTTTTCTTGTTTCAAAATGTTTTCCTTAGTATGACAAAGGGCAAAAAACAGTGTTTCTATTTGATTCCATAAGGCAGAATTAGTGTATAAAGCTGTAAATTCTCCATTTGGGAGCATTATCAAATTTTGAGTGAAGAACAGTGCATACAAGGGCCAGTGTTTTGGTATAGGAAGAGCTTTGATTGTTTATAACTCCTACAGGCCTTTTGTCAAACACCTCAGAAAATTTTCAAGCTCTGTCACCTTGTCATATGAAACAAGTGAAGTCTGATCGTGTGTGCACTTGGTTTAATTGTGTTTGTGTTGTTGAATCCACTGGTAAATTGGCATCCAGAGAAAGACATAGCAGGGTTTTGAGATTAAGAGGATTGTGGTTTTACCTTGGTCAAAGACACAAGAATATATTGTTGGCCTCAAAACTTTAAAGGGCAGGGTGACCTTACCACAAAAACACAGGAATTTCACTTCGACTGCCTATCCTTATTATGTTTTCTTGTTGAGTAACATACCAAGTGAAAGGTGTTGTTTTGGAAAGGGACAAAGAGTGGTGTGTTCAAAGGGTATTTTCATATTACATTTAAAACCATTAGTGTTTACAGTAAGTTAACAGACTGAGACAAAGCTGCCCAAGATAGACTAAATAAGGCCTTCCAAAGACTTGGAAGCATTTTGGTGTTTCAGAAGTACATCTAGATCAAGATTTCCCTCTAGGAAAGACAACAGGAGCAACATGACAGTGGTGAAGATGAGCAGCAGCAGGAACCAGAGGAGGAGAGTGTTGAACAGCAGCAACTCAGCAGTTTGAACAGCAGCATAAGGATGATGATCAAGGACAGCAGTTTCAAGAAGAAAAGAAAAAAAGACACCTTTAAACTTGGAGTTTGGTCCCAAGCTTCAGAACATGTTGCTAGGGACCCCTGAGGATCATGCATGACAATTTTGGGCCTTTTTCGGCAACTTTTTGTTTTTTGGCATTTTTTGGGTTTTTGGTCGAAAACTCATAATTTCGCCATTTCAGTTTGAGGATTTTTCAAGGGAGAAGGATGATGCCAGTAGATGCCATAATTCTATGAGCAGGTCCCCAGCGATTTTCAGGGCATTCGGAGATCATTCGCCCCCTCAAATTGGCGAAAAATGCCCTCTTTTTACACATTCTGCCCGCCATATCAGCAGTCTGCTATTTCCTGGTTTTTTGCACACAGGTACAGTTTTGGGGAACTTCTAGACATCAGATTGAGGTGATTTTAGTTGTTCCGGAAAGTAGACACAGAGAGCTTTCCAACAGGCCATCATGAGCCTCATTTTGACACCGGGAAGGCTGCCAATTGCCTCCAGCAAGTCAGGGGACCTTTTTCAGACATAAATATGAAGTATTTTTGTAATTTTTGAACCTCAAAAATCTGCTTTTCCCAAATGTGCGTTTAGCTATTTTTATACTTGGGAAATGATGTAAAGTCAATATAATTTCCATTTTTAGCAGTTTTTTAGATATTTTATGGGATATTTTGTGCCTTGGGCTTTGCAAAGCCTCGAGGACAAGTTTAGATATTTTGACTTGGCCAATGGGATAGCTAGTTGCTCCATGAGGTTTTCCTCCCTCAAGCCTATTTATTCCATGGGTTTCATTGTAAATCAGGAGGCTGAACTTGAGAGAAGAATTAATACATTGGTCATATGAGCTTTGAAGAACAAACTTGTGTTATGATTTTTGGACTGCCTCTTGGATGCTTTTGATGAATGATGAAGGATTGGTGATGGATTCCATGACATGGTAGAATGGTATAGTGTTTCTTACTATGTTTTTGTCTTCTAGTTTTCATCCATAATACATGCTTCTTGCTGCTATAGATCAGTAGAGATTGATTTTGAGATATGCCCATGGAGGCACCTCAAAATTCCTGAATCTTCATAGCTTGATGTTTTCTTCTTCCTTTGTTATGCTAAAGAATTCTTAACTGCTCTTTAGTAACCTAAGGATAATGTTTGCTAGTTTTATTTACAAGTTCTATGCATATTGAGTAGGATGTATGGTGTGCCCTGCCTACCTATAAGCTGTCCATAGTTCTGTCCATAAAACTTTCTCTTTGACTGATTTGTTGATCATCTTGTTGAACCAAGGAGGCCTAGTCCTGATCTAGCCCTTTGCCTAAAACTATGAAAGCTTGTTTGTCGAAGTGCCCAATGACTTAGAGACTATGTTTAGGCGTTCCGGCGTAGTTTATGAGTTGTTAGTTTGTCTTATGTGTTTTCCCCAAAGTCTGATAGCCATTTCCAGAAGTTAGAGGGTCTTATACCTCTATGTATGGCTGGAATGTTTGATTTCTATGTCTTAATTAGCTCATAGTTACATTTAGCATGATTAATGGCTTGCTATAACATGTTTATGTCTGCTATCAACTAGTTACACTTGAAATCCCTTGTCTTTCACAAACTTGTTGTCCATTTAATCCATTTTGCCCAAAGATCCCTTCTACCGTGAATCAAATCGGCCCTACAGCAGCCTTACATCATCACCTCATAGCTTCCTTGACCTGTTTGACCCCATAGCCCATTTATCTACATCTTGTTATCCAGTTTATGTCTTTGATCAGTTTTATCCCTCACGAACTTAAAAAACCCCAAAAAATCAAAAACTCACTTCATAACTAGCCTAATATCAGAACACCATAAGTAAACACACCGACATCTTTTACATTTATAGAGAGAGCCCTCTCTGAGTCCAGGAAGGCTAGGTCCTTGGGCTCCAAAGCTTGGTTTGATGTTACATCGTCATTTGGCTCGCCAATCGGCCAAATCACGGGACCCCAACGGATAGATCTCTTAATGTTGTAGGATCTAGAACCATTCATCTAGATAATGGTCAGTTTAATGATGTACTATGTGTTCCTACCTTGTCATGCAACCTTCTATCTGTTTATCAGATAACTCATTCGGGTGAAGGGAAAATAGTAGAATTCTCACCTCATGATGTTGTAATCAAGGACCTCAAAGATCCTAAACATATTTTAGCTACTGGCATTGTTGATGATTCCACAAGGTTGTATAAGTTTGACAACTTTGGGTCATCATGTCTTCCCTCCGTTTTTGTTGCTCACAATGATGAAGTGAGCAAACTTTGGCATGAGTGATTTGGTCACTTAAACTATCGCTCTCTTCAAACTCTATGTAAGGAAAATATGGTGACGGGTCTTCCTATGGTATCTTGCCAAGATGGTGTTTGCTCCGGATGTGTACTCGGAAAACATCATCGGGATAGTTTTGACAAACGTGCCTCTTGGCACGCTTCAGCCCCTTTGCAGCTTGTGCACAGTGATTTATGTGGTCCACTTCCTGTTGTTTCTTTCTCTGGTTGAAAGTACTTCTTAACCTTCATTGATGATTTTTCCAGACGCACTTGGGTATATTTCTTAAAACTCAAGAGTGAAGTTTTTAACATGTTCTTGGCCTTTAAGGCCTTTGTTGAGAAACAATCTAGACATCAAATTCTTAAGTTAAGATCAAACAATGGCGGAGAATATGTTAACAACAAATTTATCAACTTCTGCACTGAGCATGGCATTCAATTGCAACATACTATTCCATATACTCCACAACAAAATGGTGTAGCTGAAAGGAAGAATCACACCTTAAAATAAATGGCTAATTGTATGCTTCAATCTAAAGGACTTAGTCTCAATTTTTGGGCAGAAGCAATTAACTGTGCAAATTACATAGTAAATCGCACTCCTACTAAGGTTTTAAAGAATATAACTCGAGAAGAAGCTTGGAGCTCAATCAAACCAGATGTAAGTCACTTTCGTGTTTTTGGAAGTGATGCTTGGGCCCATATTCCAGATGCGAAACATAAAACCTTAGAACCTAAGAGTGAAAAATGTATTTTTGTTGGAATACTAGCCTCTAACATTTATGCAATCATACGTTCATTTTTATTCTTTTGGACATAAGGATATCTGTGAGGCCAGATGTTTGAAGGAACACTTCCTGGAATCAAATGAATAGCATTATCATGATCACGAATAGGTGGGAGTCCTTTGGTAGTTTCAAACACCTTGGAATGATTGTCCAAGACTTTTTGGAGATCTCGAGAAATATATGATTTTGATGTTGGAAATTCTAGTGAGCATAATTGTGAAATTACGCCTCGTTGTTATTTCTTCAGAAGCTTTTCATGAACTTAGAGCTTATTATCTTTCTCAGCTTCCCTGTGATACCCAATAATTCAACTTCATTTCCTTCCAAATTTTTTTAAAGAAAATTTCTTGAAAATTAAAAGCTACCATCCCCAAAGATTGTAACCATTATACTCCTAGTACAACATCAGCACCTCCCATTGGAATGGAAAGCTTTGGACTATTCAATACATATTCCCCCATGGTTAGATTGATATTATGGTATTTTCTAGGGCAATTTATAGTTCCTCCATTTTCAACTATCACTTGACATTCTGGTGCTGGGTATAGGAAGCAATTCAATTCCTTGGCTACCTTACAATGAATAAAATTATGGGTACTACCCAAATCAATCAACACTATTACCTTTTTTCTTCTTGATATGTCATTATATCTTAAGAGTTTGAAGAGTGGTAATTCCTGCCAATGCATTACACGATATGGTCAGACTCATTTCTTCTTTTTCTATGGTTGGTTCTTGGTGTATATCCTCTTCTTTTAAAGTTTCTTATTCATTTTCTTCCTCCTATTCACAATCTAAGTAAAATAATTTCTTCTCAACACACTTATGACATTTAGTGTATTTGTTATCACAACTGTAGCAAAGCCCTTTTTCTCTTTTTTCTTCCAATTGTTGTGGTGTCAACCTTGTAGGTTGTGGAAGTCTAGGAGTAGCAACACTTCCATCTTTATAGATGTGAGTGGCAGGCTTCCTTGTTGCCATAATTTTACATTCAATTTTTCTTGCCAACCTGAATGCCTTCTCCAATGAATCAAGTTCTCAAAGGTGAACCTCATGTTGGATGTTATCCTTTAAATTCCCTATGAAGACATCAATCATGTGTTCCTAAGGAATATCAATTACCCTTATATTCAATTTTTTGAAGTCCTCAATGTTCTCCACCATTGAACCCTTTTGTTTGAGATTTATCAATTGGCTAAAGAAGGTGTTGCTCTTTGTATCCTCATAATGTGCTATCATTTCCTCCGTAAAAATTGACCATGTGAAATTTTTTTTACGAGAGCAAAGCCATCGATACCATACAAATGTATTGTGTTCTAATGTAAATTTGCAATGTGTACCTTTTGTGTGTTTTGCACATTATTGAGAACAAAATATTGCTCCATCTGTAGTATCCATGTTACGGGATCCTTTCCATCAAACTTCCTCATATCCATATTTGGAATATGGTTGTTCTTTCATCCAAAATTAGAGTTTATGAAATCACTATTAACATTTATTTTGTTCTCGTCATGAGTTTCTTGTACTACCTTTTCACCATTAGGAATCATTTCTTTTATCAACTTTGTCAAACCTCCTTCGAACCCTCCACGTCTGCTTTTAAATAATTCTTCATGTCTTCCGTGTTAGCTTCCATGCCATTCATCTTAACTTCCATTCCATCCATCTTAGCTTCCACACCTTTCTTCAAAGCTTCCATTTCATATATTTTTTGCTCTTTACGAGAGCGAAATTTGGTGCACTTGCTCTTGTAGTTTTGATATATCATGTTGCACTTCTTCCTCTTCATGAGTCATAGTAGATTATTCTAAGGGCTTAATGTGTGTTGAATTATTTTTAAGGGGGGGGATTTTAGAACCCAATACTAATATCTATTATTCAATATTCCCTTGGAATCAATTCAAATTGATGTTTCAAACAGGACTTATGCAATTCTAAGAAAAAAAAATACACACCTTTTTCTAGCTTCTTTTGAGGAGCTCGATATTGAAACTGAATTATCTCTATGATTTCGGATCTTCAATATCTGAAATTCGTTCTTGTAGTATCCCTATGAATCTTCTTTCGAATGCCATAGATCTGACCTAATTTGAATTCTTCAAGGAAAATTTATGTCAAATCTCCCACAATGACCTAATTATGGACTGGTTCAGTAGAGCGAACTTGTACGATGTTCCACGTGTCATTGTTTCTTCCTTTTGCTCTAAAATTGATATAGAGGAAACTAAAGTCTGTGTGTTTTCATCCGATTTTTACAGAATTCCAATCTAATTTTTAGAGAGAGAGTTATGACAATTGTCCCATGGTCACCTCTTTGAGATGAAATTCAGGAGCCTGAAAAAAACCCTAACTTCCACACATCATATCTCCAAAATATTGCGAACCAAGATCCGAAATTTTTACACAAAGTTACTCAGGATTTAATATTCTCTTGGTAAACATTTCAACTTCTGAGCCTTCATCGAAAAAAATTTATAGCGAAAATTCCACAAAGACCTGTTTGGAGTAGTGAAACCCTAGAATCCAAAGCTCTGATACCAAATGTTATGAAACCAGCTCCAAAAATAGAGAAAAGAGAGATCAACACCTTAAAATTCAGCCACTTCAAGGGGGAATCCTCATTTACATTACATAAATGAAAAATTCTTGGATGATACAAATGAAAAAACCTCCTTTCTATATATAGGAGTCCATGGGGTCACAATATAATCCTAGTGGACCTAACAATAATAATGTAAGGGCACAATAGTAACAATATGGGGGTTACAGGGGTACAAAAATAACAATAAGGGGGCTACACTGACAACAATAAGGGACTACACTAGTAGTATAGGGACTTAACAAATCCTCAAAGATAGTGCCAAGAAACTTCAACAGTTGTAGTTGTTTTATATTTTAGTTCTGTTTGTGTAACATGATTTTGAGATATTTGTAATAAATCTCGATATTTCCAATCAAGATATTTTTGTGAAGAGTTTGTATATATACTTCAAAATTCAAAGTAATAGAGGTTGGGACTTGTACTGAGAAAGACTGCCATTCATTGTAAATTTTTTCACTCAGTTCAAGTGGCCTTTTGCATTAATATAAGACAAGTTGTTTCAGGATTCTTGTGTCATATCTATGTGGTGAAGTGCTTCTTACTGAAATATTTTTTCTCTGTTTTCATATGTGTTTCTTTTCTCTATTGTTTTAAAGAAAATTAAGTTCGAGATTTGTTTTAAAACACCTTGTTCTGGCTTAAATCAATATCACTGTTTTCTTCTAAATTTTAAATATAGAATTCAGGTAACAATGCCCTATATTTAAAATGAATCCTAATCTGTTCTTCCTTGTCCATCTCATAAACTACAAGGATCTAGTAGTATGCCTACCTTGCCCTGTTGCACTTAAGCTTGATTATTTCTGCATTTGATCATCTTAAACTCTTCTAACTCCATTTCCCAATGGCCTTCCCTCTTTCCAACCAAACCGATTTGAAAACCAAAGTTTGAGCTTTCATAACTAGCCTAATATCTCAATATAAACAAATCTAAATCTGACAGAGAGATCCCTCTTTGAAGCTAGAAGGGCTAGATCCTAGCTTCTAAAGTGGTTTTGTGGTTACATCAGGGTTTCCTTCACATCCTTGGGAAATTACAGAGCACTAACATTCTGGAGACCATACTGGGGACGAAAGGTTTCATCTTCCCCAGGAAATATTATCAAATTTCAGATCTAATTGCTGGTGGTGGACAATAGTCGGACATATGAAAGCTGAAACATTCACCTGATGACTCCATGTTCAAGAACTTGGAGCTCAAAGCTTTCATGGTGACTCCATTGGACGAAGAATCCAGAGCTTAAATTGCACAACTGGTTGTCGCATTAGTCACGATGTCTGGATATGTAAAAGTTTCTCTTTCTATTAAAGCTTTAAAATAATTATGGGGTGAGTTTCTAAATTATCAAATTGATGAATTGTTTTCAACATCCATGTTCTATTGTTTGAAATCATGCAAATTTTCATCTGAAATTAAAGTTTGTTTTCTTGAGTTATTTACTGAAAGACTTGAGAAGGATATTGAACTCTTAGATACTCAGATTCAGTCCTATAGTTTCCAAGATCCAAAATAGTTCTTTAAATATCTTGCCTCGCCAAAACGAGAGGAGATTATATTTCCCGTTGATTTTTAGATTGATGATTTTTCTATTTTTAAACACAATATTGACATTGTACAATTTAAATCATGGTTTAACGTTGAGGATACAACTGAAAAACTCAACCATGTTAAACTGGTCATTGAATACCTAGAGGATCAACTAATAGATCATGTATTTATTGATCCCGTAGAAAACTACATGGAGGTTTTTTTCAATTTGAGTTTTCAACCATGCTTTCACTGTAAGAACCATATCCATCATCAGTTTCCATTGTTAGTACATTTTCCAACTTTGATTTTGTTGATGCGTAGTCAAGCAGTCCACTTATTTCAGCATCTACTTGACTGGATTCATTGCCATTTTTTTGTCATTTAATTCAACAACTTTTCAACAGTGTAGGGTAGGTTTTTGTGTGCCAATAAGCTCAGTACTCTGAGCATATTTTCAACATCTTCAATTTCAATTTGCAGTAGAGTTTTCGGTTTTCAAGTATACAACTCAGATTTCAGTTTGAAGAATGGATATGATTCCATTTGAGGATTAGAACAGATAATAAATGGGTTTTCAGTTGCAATGGTGTCATTGTAGAGCATGTTGTAGGCTTGGGATTAGCCCAATGGATCAGGAAACTAGTCTACTATGTTCTTGGCACCTCACAAGGATTTCATCCCCATTGGAGCCTATGTTAGGGTCCTATGATTCATAGGATCAATTGATGACTATTTATTTTCATATGATGATATTGTAAATAATGTTTTAATCTGCAAATTATTTCCAAAAAAAATAAAAAATAGGCTTGCAAATCAAAATGCAACACTGGAGGACAATTAAGTGGCTTTAGAGGGTATTTAAGTGTGTGCTAGATTATTTTAATCACAATATTTAAAGTGTGATGATTGTAATTGTAATAAAGTTTGGAGATAAGGTATTATGTTATGTAACAACATTGAAACAGTTTCAATGGCCACGATCCACCTTGCCTAGATCAATGTTAGGGGATCATTCCCCCCCGGAGCTCCTTCATGCTTTATTTACAGAGGGGGTCCGAAAAGGCAGAACCTACCTAGTAATGTGCCACCTCCACATAACTTCACACACACACTCTCCCTCCTTTCTGTTCATCTCACCCCCCCCCCCCCTCTCCAAGCTTCTTCACGCTTTATTTACAGAGGGGGCCCTGTTGGGGTTCCTATGTTTTGGCAGATTTGGCAATACCAAAAGATAAGACAACATCAAACCACTTTGGGATCTCAGGATCTAGCCCTCCTGGGTCCAGAGAGGGATCTCTCTATAAAGGCAAAGAAATATGTCTCTTTGAAGTTCAATTTAAGGTATTAGGCTAGTTATAGGGCACAAGGGTTGTTGTTTTGTTTGTTTGTTTGTTTGTTTGTTGGGAAACATGAAAGAAGGGTTCAACATAAGACAAAGAGTGGGCAAAGAAGGATTTTTGGAAATGGGAGAAAATTCAAAGAGAACTTGATTCCATTGGGAAAATGGGGTCATAAAAGGGTTTACTTGCAATTCAATATCCAAGGCTTTCAAATGGGCTAGTCATCTAAAATAGAGGATCTTTAAAGATGATAGTATGGGATGAAATGATAAGGAATGAAGGTGAATGACAAGCAAACCTTCCAAGGTGACCACTTAGGAGCAAATCTAGGGATAGGGCATGCCTTAACCGTCTATGATCAAACCCCTAATGAGGCTAACTCTTCAGACAATAGAAAACACTTAAGATTTTGACACAAAGTGAAGCCTAAGATCAGAGAAAGACTTTTAACTTTCAATGCTTTTGACATTCAACTTAAGGGATATTTGAAAGAATTAATTGTTGGGAAAGGACCCTAGTGAGACATAATCAACTCTAAATCTCCTAGTATCCTAATTCCTTCAGCTAAAACTAGACAAGAACATCTAAGAACAAACTCTCAAATTCACACATCATTAAGCAGTGAATAACCAACTACTATATTGGTTAAATTATCTCAAATTTTTTCTCAGATCACACAATTAGTAGAAAACATCCAAGATAAGAAGAGCAGGAAGCATTAGGGTACCATGCAAGGGTATATCCTAAGCCAGATTACTGATTTCTTATCAGATAAATGAAAAAAGATGAATTACAGAGGGAAAACATAGACAAAGATAGAACACGTCACCGCTGCTTTAAATCAGGATCCAATGAACATGCTTGTCATATTAAAGAGCAACACCAATCATATACATCATCGTCCAATAGCTTGATATTCAATCTCAAATCATCTCCTCAGCCTATTTTACAGCTAAAATACATAGAACTCCATCTCAAAGAAACAACTTACAATCCACGGTTATCCAAACAACAACCTCTACAATGTATTTTTCTTGTGTTCTTGTAGCTGAAAGAGAGGAAGATGAGGTAGATAGAACTTTAAATGAAACATTAAAACAGAGGAAGAAGATTGATTGAGGCCCATTCTGTTTTAATATCCCTGCATTGACTCTCGGTACTCTTTGGATGAAAGAGTGGTCTTCGACAGGCTGATAATAACACTAGGTATGTCTTTGATGTAATTTTCGGTTGTTTGTACTCTATTAGTACTCTGGGGAAAGTAAGGTAGTTAAATGACTTTTAGGCCTGCCATGTTATGTAACTAATGCTCTGGAAAATATCAAGACTACTATCAAGGTGGTGATCTTCTCAGGAACGTAGATGGAGAATAAAATATTGTGGGAACTCGTCCTTTCTTGGGAAAGAACCTTCTGCTGATGTGAAACACTTATAAGATTTGTTTTATGTGCTTCAAGATTTATTAGGCTTTCTGTGTCATTCATAAGGTCTTCAATCTATACATTCGCCCTCTCACACTGGATTAAAGCTTTAAATCTTCAATAATAGGCTTTAAATCACTCTAAACCTTCACCGATACTCTTTGCCGCTTCTGTTGACTGTCCCTGTCTATGGATATGCAGGTTTAATGGTGTTGGAGGTTTTTTAACAGAGTTAAACACTGATCTTTTACAAAATACATGTTTAAAACCCCTCTCAGGAGTATTTTCTGCTATCTCTGGCTTTGAAACAGCTTCCTTTGCGCTCTGTGTCACCATGACAGTGACTGTGACAAAGAGTGATTTTCACCGTCTGTAACCCTGCAAAACACAACAAACTTGTTAAGAAAAATCTTTGGGAATGGAGGTTGGATGTTGTGGAGGCCTGTGGAAGATGGAGGCACAGCAGTGGAAGCAGTGGCTGTAGTGGAGAAAATGGTGGAAACCGTGAAATAATGGCAAGAAACTAATCTGATGGAGGTCTGGTGAAAAAATGGTTCTGGACCGTTGGATTAGATCTTATGGTGGTGATCGATGGTCAGGATTCACCGGTGGGGTTGCTTTATAAGGTTAGGCAGAGAAAATAACTTCAATGTAAAACATAAAAGTTTTAGTGTTGGGCGAATTACAAAGGAAATGGAGTAAAATGAACGAAAACAGAGGCTTTGGTGGTGGGACCCGGAGAGTGGAGGGAGATTGGCTATGGGCTGTTGGATCTCAGGAGGAGATCAACGGCGGAGATCTTCCAGCACAGTAATTGGATGTTCCGATGAAAACATTATGGAAGAAAACTCGATGAAATGTGGGACGTAGATCTAGATCATATCAACGGTCGGGATTGAATGAAGGATCATACAAGGGAAGGGCGGTTTCTGGAGGAAAACCACTGTTTTTTCACTGCTTTGGAGTAGTTTTGAAAATTTGCCCAAAAAACGCGATATGCTCTGCCGCCCGACATGTGTCCTCCTCAAAACCACTTTTATCACGTAAATTTGAAGTGTTAACCTTCGGGCACAGAAATTACGCGATATGCGCCTCGGCAGTGGGATGCAAGACTGGGAGATTTGACGGTGTAGGATGGAGCGCGATTTGGAGAGATGCACGGTTGGTATGGTGGGGGAAGGTCAACAGTGGTTCTAATGTGGGCCGTCAGATCTGATAATGGATGGTCAAGATCAAAAGGAGGAGCACTAATGTTCCAAATGGGAAAATATTATAATAGACGGGCGGAACAAATCTTGACCATTGGATCCATGGGGATGGACAGTGGATATTTAAAGAGGAAGCGGAGGCAAAGGGTCAAGTGAAAGGGCGGGGATAAGGAGAGCCGTTGGATCTATCGGATTGAACGTCTGAGATCCAATCGCATCGGAGAAAGGCAGGGGCCGAAACTTCGAGGTTTGAACTTGCGATTACGTGTAGACCGTTGGATCGGCGGGAGATCAACGGTGGAGATATGATCGGAGGGAGGGCGATGGGGCGGTGTGTGATCGAATCCTGACCGTTGGTTCTTGTGGATTCAATGGCCAGGATTGCATCGGAGGATCGCCAATCGGGGAGAAAGAAAAGTGGGGACATTGGGTCAACGCAATGTGATTTTGCGCTAGCCGTTGGATCGCGAAAGGGATCAAAAGTCAATATTCAATCGGGAGGTTAATGGAACGATGCATGGGCGCGGTGATATTAGTGCTAACCATTAGATCTTTACATATCGATGGTTGATATTGCATCCGCGGCCAATAGAACAAATATTTATCGCATCGGAAGTTTTCAATTAACAAAGGAAATGCGCTCACATCGAACTTCCGATTGCGATTAGCGCTATGGGGCTTAGCGCCTGGTCCTGGCACCGGGTTTCATGCAGATAGGGGCTGAGGGATAGGATGAAAGGGGCTTAAGCCTGATATATGGTAAAAAGTGGGTTTTTAGGCTCAAAAACAAAGTTTTTTAAGGCCAAATGGTGGGTTCTGATAAAGGGAAAAAGGGATTTTTAAACCAAATGAAGGGAGCCATAAGGTATTAAAAGGGGAATTTGATGGTTTAGAATGCTAAGGAGGGGATTTTGAGGGTTTTTTTGGGAAATTTTGTGAAGGGAAAAAGAGGTGAAAATGGGGAGATTGCAAGGATAAAATGGAGCAAATGGAGGCTTTTTCTAAGCAAAATTCTTCCACAAACAGTGAGGCTTTTTAACCGGAAATAGCAGTGAGGATCTTTTCTAAGGGCAAAGGACACATAGAGGCTTCAAGAATGAGATATTTTCAGAGTAAATGTATCTCTTGAAGGCTCAGAAACATATTTAGCCACGTGTTTTCTCTGCCAAAAATTTATAGGTGGCTAACAGGTCCGAAAAGGCAGGACCTACCTGGTAATGTGTCGCCTCCACATAACTTCACACACCACCCTCCCTCCTTTCCGTTCATCTCACCCCCCCAACCCTTGAAAATTCCTCCTTCCCATTGACTACATACTCCCACAATGTTGGGTGTGGGGTCTAATTATCTTCTTTATTTTGTATCATAGTGTTGGACCCCTGTTATTAATGGGGCGGCAACGCCGCCCATAATTAAACATTGCCTGGGGCATCCAAGGGGGGGCATGGAGCCCCCCCCCCCTAGCGGGGGGTTTTGGAGGCAGCGCCCTCGAAGCTAAAAACATATGTAAAATTTCCTTGTAAATGTATTGTAATTTCTAGTCAATCGGGGTCGTTCATTAGGCAGATGATCTGACGGTAGAAGTTATGTTTAATTTAGGGTTTTTTCCCTAGAAGGCAACCCCTCATTTTGTATGAGGGTATTGTATTACGGCTATGTATTGTATATGTATTCTCATAGTGAGAAACAGATAGGGAGACTATGTGAGAGAACAAAGAATATTACAGCGGATCTGTTGTAGGTTGTGTCTCTTCCTTTTACTAGATAATATAAAGGAAGGACTAGTTGTTCGGGGTGGACGTAGCCCAAATTGGGTGAGCCACGTATATCTATGTCTCTTGTTTTATATGTTTTATGTATTTTTGTTTCCGCATATTTTATGTGTTGCATTGCTCTGTAATATATATTTTTTCTAACATACACCAACGCCCATATGCCACGTTGACTCCCACGTCACCCATCCCAGCCAATCTTCCCCTACCGTGTACTTCATTCCGTCTACTCGCCGACTGCCACGTACCCTCGCTGATCTCGCCTCCATGTCACCTCATACCTCCATGTCATATATCCATTTCATCCCACTCCCGCCAAATCAATAGTGAACATTGGAAATTAAAGTCAGCACCAAGTTGGAAAAATGGTCAGTTAAAAATATCTTTTTTTTTATACAACACATAATTTTAAGCATGGTTTACAAAAAATATAGAATGCATTTCTCCAAACCGAAAGACGTTTTTGTCCAGAACGGACCCATTTTAAAAAACCTCTCTCATTTTTCTAACGTCTATTATGATTTGGTAGATTCAAATGCATCTTTGAAGGCATATTTTCCAGAATTTTCCTATTTTTAGACACTATTTTCAAATATGGTTTCCGACCAGTTGGAAATGAATTTTCAAAAAATGAAAACGGTTTTTATTGGTAACATACGTATCTACAAAAACCGCTCTCAATTTTATAACAACGATTATGGTTTAGGATATACGGGTGAATATTTGAAGGCATATTTTATAATTTTTCCTATTTTTATCCATTGTTTTCAAATGCGGTTTCTGAACAAGCGGAAATGAATTTTAAAAAACTGAAAGAGGTTTTGTTGGTAACATACTCATCTACAAAAACTTCTCTTAGTTTTTATAGAGCTATCTAGGATTGAGATGCTCAAAGGGATCACTAGACCCTATTTTTCATAATTTCGTGAGGAAAAATCTCATATACAGTTAGTGACTTGGATGCCACCTCATCAAATTAGATTTTCTATCAAATTCGAATTTGTGTTCCTTGCCACCAGAAATCCTCAAAGATATTTCCAAATAGCTTCAATAGTTGTAGCTGTTCTATATTTTAGTTCTATTTGTGTAACATAGTTTTGAGATATTTGTAATAATCTTAATATTTCCAATCAAGATATTTTGTGTAGAATTTGTATATATACTTCAGAATTCAAAGTAATAGAGGTTGGCTGGTACTGAGAAAGACTACCATTCATTGCAAATTTGTTCACTGAGTTTAAGTGACCTTTTTCATCAATACAAGGCAAGCTCTTTTTGGATTCTTGTGTCATATCTATGTGGTGAAGTGCTTCTTACCGTAATATGTTTTCCTGTGTGTTTCTTTTCTCTATTGTTTTAAAGAAAAATAAGTTCAAGATTTGTTTTTAAACACTTTGTTCTGGCTTAAAGAAATATCAATGTTTTCTTCTGAAGTTTAGATATATAATTCAGGTAACAATGCACTATATTTAAAGTGAATCATGATCTGTTCTCCTTTCTCCATCTCATAAACTACAAGGATCCAGTAGTATGCCTACCATGTCTTGTTGCACTTAATCTTGGTTATTTGTGCATTTGATTATCTTAAACTCTTCTAACTCCATTGTCGAATGGCCTTCCCTTGTTGTTCCAACCAAACCGATTCGAAAACCAAAGTCTGAGCTTTCATAACTAGCCTAATATCCAAATTTAAACAAATCTAAATCTCACAGAGAGATCCCTCTCTGAAGCTCGCAAGGCTAGATTCCAGCTTCTAAAGTGGTTTTGCGGTTACTCTGGGTTTTCTTCACAGCCTTGGGAAATTACGGAGTGCTAACATTCTGGAGACCATACTGGGGATGAAAGGTTTCATCTTCCCCGGGAAATATTATCAAATTTCATATCTAATTGCTGGTGGTGGACAGTAGTTGGACATATGAAGGCTGAAAGATTCACCTGGCGACTCCATGTTCAAGAATCTGGAGCTCAAATCTTTCATGGTGACTCCATTGACCGAAGAATCCAGAGCTTAAATTACACAGCCAATTGTCACATTAGTCACGATGTCAGGATATGTAAAAGTTTCTCTTTCTATTGAATCTTTAAAATAATTCTACGATGAGTTTGCGGATTATCAAATTGTTGAAGATTTTTCAACGTCCATGTTTTATTGTTTGAAATCATGCAAATTTTCGTCTGAAATTAAAGTTTGTTTTCTTGAGCTATTTACTGAAAGACTTGAGAAGGATATTGAACTCTTAGATACTCATATTCATTCCTACAGTTTCAAAGATCTGAAACAGTTCTTTAAAGATCTTCCTTCGCCAAAACAAGAGGAGATTGTACTGCCCGTTGATTTTCAGATTTTCAGATTGTTTTGTTTTTAAACACAAGATTGACATTGTACAGTTTAAATCATGGCTAACGTTAAGGATACAACTGGAAAACTCAGCCATGTTAGTGTTGAAGATTGCAACAAGAAACGGTGAAATTGGCATCCGGCAATATCATTCCTTGATCCTAATGAAAAATAAGCACCTACACTAGGTGGGGCTCACATAGGCTATTTTTAGGTGATGTGTCTATTTTTAGAATTTCGATCAAAGTCTATTTTTAGTAGTAATCTATTTATAGATGGTTGAGAAAATTATATGGATGGATGGGCGTCTAAGTTTGGAATGCATGTGCAAAGTTGTTTCGTGGAATGCATGTCTAAAATTAGAATGCATGTCGATTTTTGTTAAGCCCTTAACAAAAATTAGACAATAAATAATTATCTATTTTCAATGAGCACTTGGAACTAGTTAACTGAAGTAGAAAATCAGTTAGCTAAGTGAATTTCGAGTTGAAGTGGTTGGTTGGTGGACCATGCAGTGGATTTTGTTGTAACTGAGTGATACAAAGTTGTAACAGAGTTGGATGTGTAGTTATGTGAGTGGTTATTTAGTTTAACTCAGTTAAGTGAGTTAAACTCAGTTGTGCTAGTTGTAACTGGTGGTAACTAAAGATACACTAGTGAGAAATCAGTGAATTAAATATTAAATTAATTCACATGGAGTGATCTCACTTGCAATTGAAGAAATACTACTGTTAACTACATGCATGTCAAATCCAGTGGAGACCCAATTGAGAGATAGGTGAAAGGGCCTGGTTGACTATCATTTGTGACTATAGTGGTGCATTTAATGAATCCACACACATAATGGAGATGCTTATGAGGATTGTGCAGTCAAGTCTGGCCAATATCGAAATCATTCAGAGGTTCTTGACCATCAGGGATTGCGCAGTGGAGGCAGGCTGTCAGGAGGCAGTAAATTGGTGCATGTGTGAACCAATTTTTGTATGACAGTGTGAGACGATTGTATATTGTATTGAGAGCTCTTGGAGCTAGAGCTTTGTAGGAGATTGTTTCATGATCCATGATATACATAATATATGATAGTTGGGGTTTTTAGCTTTAAGATTTCCCAGTAAAAAAATCTTGTTATGTGCGATTGATTTTTCTTCATGTGTTTGCAATTGGCGATTTAATTTCCTCAAAGAATTAAGTAGAAGGATTATGTATTTAACAGTGGATTTAATTGTTAGATCAGGAGAGTCTGGTAATACATCATTGTATTGTTTAAATTTCTACAGTTAAACTAGTCATTGAATACCTGTAGGATCAACTAATATATCATGTCTTTATTGATCTCGTAGCAAACTACATGGAGGGTTTTTTCAGTTTGAGTTTTCAGCCATGTTTTCATTGTTACTACATTTTCTAGCTTTGATTTTGTTGACGTGCAATCAAGCTGTCCACTTATTTCAGCAGCTACTTGACTGACTTCGTTGGAATTTTTGTGTCATTTAATTCAACAGCTTCTCAGCAGTGTAGGGTAGGTTGTTGTGTGCCAATAAGCTCAATATCTGATCATATTTTCAACATCTTCAGTTTCAGTTTTCAACAGATCTTTCAGCTTTCAAGAATAGAGCTCAGATTTCAGTATGAAGAATGGATTTGATTCAGTTTAAGGATTAGAACATATAATCAATTGGTTTTCAGTTGCAGTGGTGTCATTGCAGAGCATGTTGCAGACTTGGATTAGCCCAATGGATCAGGCTACTAGTCTACGGTGCTCTTGACACCTCACAAGGATGATGTCATCCCCATTGGAGCCTACGTTAGGGTCCTATGATTCATAGGATCAATTGATGATGATTGAATTTCATATGATGATATTGTAAATAATGTTTCATTCTGCTAATTATTTCCAAAAAAAAAAGGCTTGTAAATCAAAATCAAAATGTAGCAGTAGAGGATAATTAAGTGGTTTTATAGGGTAATTAAGTGTGTGTTAGATTAGTTTAATTGCAACCTTTAAAGTGTGATTATCATAATTTTAATAAAGTCTGGACATAAGGTTTTATGATATGTAATAACATTGAAACAGTGTCAATGGCCACAATCCACCCTGCTCGCATCAAGGGCGGGGGATCATTCCCCCCTCGAGCTCCTTCACCTTTTTTTTTTAATTAACACGGGGGGGTTGTTTCCGAAAAGGCAGGACCTACCTAGTAATGCATCTGCCTCCACATAACTTCGCACCCCCCCTGCCCCCTTTGAAAAGTCCTCCTTGATATTAACGGCATACTCCCGCACCAACGCCCATCTGTTAGGTTGACTTCCATGTCACCCATCCCATCCAATCTTCCCAAGGGAAAATTTTAAGGATGGAAATTTATCTTAAAGTTTAGAAACCTTGGGGAATCTTACTAGTCCCCAATATGTAAATTGTAAATTTTTTTATAATATTTTTGTGAATTTTTTTAGGTTTCTAATTATTTTATATTAGTATATATAATTTTTTGGCGATTTTTAGGGTAAAATAATTTTCTACTATAAAATTTGGGTGAATCAATTTAAAAAAAAAAAAACTGAAATTGGCGAATCTTTTTTTTGGAAAAAGCATGGAAATTTAACCCACCTACGAATGTTAGCCCCTAAAATTTTCCCTGAGATTCTTCCCCCGCAACGTACCTTCATCTCGTCCACTCACCGACTACCACGTACCCTCCACATTCTCACCTCCATGTCATCTCCCGCATCCACTTCATTTATCTATTTCATCCCACTCCCGCCAAATCTATAATGAACGTTGGAAATTAAAGTCAACACCGAGTTGGTCAATTAAAACTATGTTTTTTCCTATACAACACAGTAATTTCAAGCACGGTTTACAAACAAATTAGAATGCATTTCTCCCAAAAAAAAGAGGTTTTTGTCCGGAACGGACCCATTTTAGAAAAACTCTCTCATTTTTCTAACAACTATTATGATTTGGGAGATTTGAATACATCTTTGAAGGCATATTCTCCATATTTTTCCCATTTTTAGACATTGTTTTCAAATACAGTTTCCGAACATGTGGAAATGAATTTTCCAAAAATGAAAGCGGTTTTTGTTGGTTACATATGAATATACAAAAACCTCCCTCATTTTTCTAACATATATTATGGTTTCGGATATAAGAGTGAAGCTTTGAAGGCATATTTTCCATAATTTCATGTTTTTAGCCATTGTTTTCAAAGGTGGTTTCCGAACAGGAGGAAAATAATTTAAAAAAACTGAAAGAGGTTTGTGTTGGTAACTTAATCATCTACAAAAATCTCTCTAAGTTTTTATACAACTATCTCGGATTGAGATATTAAAAGGGATCAATGGACCCTATTTTTCGGAATTTCGTGAGGAAAAAGCTCATATACAATTAGTGACATGAATGCCACCTCATCAAATTGGACTTGCTATAAAATTTGAATTGTTGTTTCTTGCCACCAGAAATCCTCAAAGATAGTGCCAAGTAGCTTCAAAAATTGTAGTTTTTCTATATTTAATTCTATTTATGTAACACAATTTTGAGATATTTGTAATAAATCTTGATATTTCCAATCAAGATATTTTGTGAAGAATTTGTATATATACCTCAAAATTCAAAGTAATAGAGGTTGGGACTTATACTAAGAAACACTATCATTCATTGTAAAGTTGTTCACTGAGTTCAAGTGACCTTTTGCATTAATACAAGAAAAGTTTTTTCGGGATTCTTGTGTCATATCTATGTGGTGGAGTGCTTCTTACTATAATATGTTTTCTCTGTTTTCATATGTGTTTCTTTTCTCTATTGTTTTAAAAGAAATTCAGTTCAAGATTTGTTTTAAAACACCCAGTTCTGGATTAAAGCAATATCAATGTTTTCTTCTGAAGTTTAAACATATAATTCAGGTAACAATGCCCTCTATTTAAATTGAATCATAATCTGTTATTCCTTCTCCATCTCATAAACTACAAGGATCCAGCAATATGCGTACATTGCCCTATTGCACTTAAGCTTCATTATTTATACATTTGATCATCTTAAACTCTTATGAATCCATTGCCCAATGGCCTTCCATTGTTGTTCCAACCAAACCAATTCGAAAACCAAACTCTAAGATTTCATAACTAGCCTAATATCTTAATATAAGCAAATCTAAATCTGAGAGAGATCCCTCTCTGAAGCTGCGAGGGCTAGATCCCAGCTTCTAAAGTGGTTTTGTGGTTACCTTTGGGTTTCCTTCACATCCTTGGGAAATTACGGAGTGCTAACAAACACCATCTAAAAGAAATCAAAATGTGTATAGATTATGATCCATTGCTTTACATTCTTTCACCATTTATTATCCTTTGGCATTATTCTCACTATCTAAACTAAGTTTCTTCTCTTTTAATTAATTGAAATTATTCTTAAAATCCATTTTAATTTATTATCTTAAGGTTTTCTAAGTGTGAAGGATCGCAACTTTTATAAAATTTCAAATTATTTTGTGTTTGCTAAGGTTTTGCAAATGGGGTAGCAAGCTAAGTGGGCTTGATTGTGGGGAAAACTCCACACTTAAGCGCACTTGAGCCAAAGAAGATCTAGGATGGGTGATCACTCGGGAAGTCCTCGTTACCGGGTGCAAGTCCCAGAAGTGATGATTGACACTACATGAATTATTTCACTAATTTCAATCCCACTTCTTCACTAGTGTGAGCATCACCCGATGCAATGAGTGCTAAGTGGACTATTCAAAAATTATGATAAATTAGTGAGTTACGACTACTTCTCATGGAAATGGTCATAGATGAATGACTTACTTAATGCAGTTGAATCCCAAAAAATGATATCTAATATAATGTGTGCTAAGTGAACTATTCAAAAATCATGAGAAATTAGTTAGTTACGACTACTTCTCATGGAAATGGTCATAGATGAATGACTTACTTAATGGAGTTGAATCCCAAGAAATGATGTCTAATATAATGCATTGTGAAAACCCCTCAATACTTAAATACAAAGAGTGAAGGGAGTTCTTCTTGAATGGTTCATGAGGGACAATACTTGTTAAGGTTTTGCAAATGGGGTAGCAAGCTAAGTGGGCTTGATTGCGGGGAAAAATCCATAGTTAAGCACGCTTGAGCCAGAAGAAATCTGGGATGGGTGACCTCCTGGGAAGTCCTAGTTACCGAGTGCAAGTCCTGGAAGTGATGATTGATGCTATGTGATTCATTTCACAAGTTTCAATCCCACTTCTTGACCCCTATGAGCATCACCCGATGTAATGAGAGCTAAGTGGACTATTCAAAAATCTTGAGAAATTAGTCAATTACAACTACTTCTCATGCAAATTGCCATAGATGAATGACTTAATGCAGTTGAATCCCAAAAAATGATATCGAATATAATGCACTGTGAAAACCCCTTGATCAAAGATATTTTGCTTATAGATGCATTAAATAATTACATATAACATAGCACTTAAAACCATGAAACATAAGCACATAAGATGAAGAAAAAAGAGACAATAACACGCATGAGATCAAGACACCAAAAATTGGTTAGAGAGTTTGTCCAATTCGGACTATGTCTTCGGGCCCTGCTCAACAGTGGGGAGGCCTTCATTCATTAAGTAGAAAGAAGAAGAAGTAGTACAATCAAAAATACATAAAGCACACTTATACCTCCAATCTGGAAAATTCCAAAAAAAATGGAGATCTCTAACGCAGAAACAGACATCACCGTTGAGTTCCTGTTGCCAAGAGGAGTAAAAATGACATAAAATTTGTCTCAAATGGACACTGGCAAGTTCTACACCCCATGGAATCTTTCTAATGCCCCTTAATATTCCATGGGCATGGTTCTGCCCCTTTTCCTGCTCATGGTTCTACTTTGTTGTCCCGCTCTGCCTAGGCGCACTATGGAAATGAGAGGTATTATACAAATTTTGGGCGGAGCCACCAAGGTTGAGCCCATTGGCTCAACGGTGTCAGAGTTTATTGTTAGGGCAAATATCAGGGTTCGAATATCGCCCGCTCCCCCAACATAGCATATTGTTTTGCTTTGGTTTTATATGGTGGTGTCGCCTGCTCCGGGGCCAACCACGTGGGCCGAGTGGGTTTGACCCCACCCCTGGCACCGTTGCGCCTCCAGTGGACTGTGGTTTAATATAGGCCAATGAAATGTAACAGTAGTTTGTTTTTTAACCAAAGTGTGGGCGGTGGGTGGGTTTGTTCCACGCGGCCGACCCAACCACACTGTTATATGTCTATACACATTAATGGTAAGGGTTCTAGGGTGGACAGCCCACCCCCCAACGACTTTGTAATATATCGTGGACCCATGCGGTGGGGTGGCAGGGGTGGTGGCTCACACTTAATATATATATATATATATATATATATATATATATATATATATATATATATATATATATATATATATATATATATATATATATATATATATATATATATATATATATATATATATATATATATACATTTTTTCGTTTGAATGAAAATAAGGGTCATTGGGAAAATTAACGAGGCCAAAATTTTGCCCGTTTTCGGGTGCTAAGTCCCCTGTCAGTTGGCGGTGAATTTGTGGGACAGTTAAACCTGGCCCACTGCCCGACTTTAACCAAAACAGTTTTGTCTCGCTCTAACTTCTCCATACAGGATCGGATTGGAGATCCGCTCACACTGTTGGAATCAGGGTGACGAGCACTTCAATCTGAACCTGGTTCAAGAGAAATCTGACCACTTTGAATTTTGACCCATTCCTAATGCCACTTGTACTTATTCTTGAGGGATCCTCTTGGATCATTCCTCCCCACTGAGGAGCTTTTGGACCACCAAAAGCATTAACACATTCAACACACTACTTGTGTCTTTGCCAAACCATACATTCAATCACCTGCACACAAATCTGGTACATCTTTTACAAACCACACATGACTCAAACAACCCCTCACTTGCCAAGATTTTATATCACACACTCATTGTTCAAGGATTACATAATAAAAACCCAATAATTCATCTACTCAAAAGGCCAAAAATATCATCGTTTCATTTTGAAATGATGGAAGACACATCATCACTTTTAAATTTATTCGCAATGCATGATTTACAAACTATGGCCATAACTAGATACTACCTCTAAAAAAACCATTTCTTACTTAATAAAGTAAATTTGCCATCTCCCTGTGGCAGATTTGCTTGTGGAATGACTTCTATGACTAGATTCTTCATGGGGGATTTTTGGGCCTGAAGTGTTTGACATTTAGATCTTTGGTGTTCATCCTTATGGCAATGATCATTCCTCTTCAAGACTTTCTGGATTTTCTTGTAACACTTCATCCTGATGTGCCTCTGATAAGTGCTCATGGATCCCTCACTATTGGTAGGATGTGATGAGGCGCTCTCATCATCTGTCGTTGGTTGTCTTGGAATATTCCCCAACTTCCTTCCTGACATACCCATGTCCTACATGACAAGGTAATTCTTCTACTTTGATAGGGTTTATGATTCCTTGGTCATTAATGTTGAGGCCCTTTCCCTGATACCCCATCTTCTTCAACTATTTGGATCCGATACCAGTAGTATGTTTTTCAAAAGCAGCGAAATCCTCATCATGAAAAGTATATGAAATTGAAGAAACACTTTTTACCTCAAGGGGGTTACGCTGCAACTTCCCCAAGGCCTCGTCCTTAGCTCACAATTAGCGTAGCAACCTTTGTTTCTCCTTTTCTGCTTCTTGTAGGAGTCTCCTTAGCTTAGTATTCTCTGCTTGAATGCTTTGATTGATCTCCTCGAGTTCCCAGAGCCATGTCGCATTGGGAGACCCTTTCATCTTTGGTACATTATCTATTGAAATTTCTGTTTCATTGCTCGAAACTGAACCCAAATCAATGGGTCCATCTGATGCAATTCCAAGAGCTGCAATCCTCCTTCATCACCGGAATTTGATTCCAAGTTAATTGGTTTACCTCATGCAACTCCCATAGTTGTGACCTTCTCATCTTCCTCTGATTCAGACTTTCGATCTTGTTGCATGGTGGCAGCTCTCTTCTGTCTCTCCTTCCTGTCATGCCTCTGAGGTCTCAGCTCAAGGTGCAGTTTCTAGCAATTGTCTTCATCGTGTCCTTCTTTCTCACAATGGGTGCAAGAGGTCTTTGCTCCTCTTCTCTTTGTTGTTGCGGCTATTTTTGGGTGGTCATTTTGTTCATATGTCTCCTTGTTTTCAAGATGCATGGCCTTCACACTGGCCTCATCGATAGTAGCAGGATCAAACAATAATAATGAATGACTTATGTAAAGAAATGTCTAAGTTCAATGCTTGTTTTCTAAATTCTTCAGTGAAGTTTTGCACATTTTGGCCTTTGCTTTGCTTTAGGCATTGCCATTCCATTAATGATTTTTTCTTATAGCCTAATGGGTAATTTAAATTGAGTTTTCAATGCAGAAATAAAATTTGACCATGAGGAGAGATGGTTACCCAAATTGTTGTTGCCTTGCAATTTTCTCTACCACCAAACGAGAGCGGTGCCACTCAGTCGAAGGGATGCCAACTAGATCTTTGCCTCATATTTCTTGATCTGTTGAATCCGATAGTGGCCCTCAATCTATCTAATCCAATTACTGAGCTTTTATGCATTACATTCTCCTGTATGCATAGGCAAGTCAAACTTTACATCTAGTTTAAGGAAAGGTTTCTTAGATGTATGCCTATGACGTTTGCGAGAATGATGAGAAGAAGAAGAGGAATTATCACTAGAAGATGGAGAGGGAGAGGGCTCTTCTCCACCATCTCCATGGTTAACTGATATGTGGTCATCTACATTTTTCTTCTCAGGCTTAACAGTCTTCTCATACTCTGCAAACAGTTTGTCTACTTTCTCTGCCATATTGTAGAATGCCTTGTAGTAATTTCGCTCTTCTTCCCAATGAGCTTCCTCATCTGCCATGTTTCTTCTTCGTAGTGCACATCCTGCTTCGGGATCAAAAGACTTAAGCTTTCCTTCGCCCCTTTGCAACTTGTTTTTAGTTATCATATACTCATGCAATTCACATCGACAAAGACCTGCTCCGATACCATTTGATCCAAGATCTTTTGTTTATAGATGCATTAAAGAATTACATATAAAATAACACTTAAAATTGTTGAGATTAAACAAGATGATGAGCTTACTGAAAAGAGTCGCCTTCACTAAGTGGGCCCGCAGGCTATTTTTGGCACAAGTCTATTTTTAGACTATGTCTATTTTTAGACATGATGATCATATTTCAGAAGTTGCAGGATTCTATTTGTGGATGGTTGATCAAGTTGGGAAAAATAGATGAAATTCTATTTTTAGAATATTGGGTGAAGTCTATTTATAGATCGTCAATCTAAAAATAGATGCATGTCAATTATTATTAGCTCTTAATAATAATCAGACTCTAAACAACAACTTATTCTCTTGGAGCACTTTAGTTCAGTGCACAGATGTGGCACAGCAGCTGACAAAAGGAATTACGCTATTCCTAAGGGTTTACTGGAGCTATTGCATGTAGGGATAAGTTATAACTCAAAGTGGTAGAGTTATGACACAGTTGGAAGAAGTAGTTATGGAGTTGTATTCAGTTTAACTCAGTTAGACTCAGTTGAGCTAGTTGTATCTAGTCTAACTGATTGATACACTAGTGAGAGTGGAGTGAATTAATTCACAAATAATAACTCATTAATCAACTAAACAATACAACAGATAACTACAGTGCATGGTAGTTTCAGTGGAGACCAGTGGAGAGATAGGTGAAAGGGCAAGATAGACTATCAGATGTGACTATAGTGATGCATTGATTGCATCACACACAGTGGAGATGCCAATGAGGATTGCACAGTCAAGGATGGAGTAATTCGAATTCATTCAAAGCTATTCTTCAGTAGAGATTGCACAGTGGAGGCAGGCTAGCAGGTGGCAAATATCGGTGCATGGATTTGCAATATTAGGCTTGATTAGTGTATGACGATTGTACTGTATTGAGGGCTTGTGATAAGCTTTGTATGTTTGTATGAGATTTTCATATGATCTCCATGTTACATAATATATAGTTGGGGTTTTCAGCTTCGGGCTTTCTCGGTTAAAAACTGTGTTATGTGCAATTGATTGTTTTTGTTTATGCTTCACATGTGTGTGCAATTAATTTTTCCGCAAAAGATTAACAAGTGGAATAGATTCAGTATCTTGCATAAAGTTAAATAGTGTGAGATCAGGTGGATCTTGGACATATGCATGCTTAGTGCATATAATTTCTACATGGCATCGGAGCATGGTTGATTGAAGATTGCAATTGTGAAGTGAGTTTGTGCTGATGGACAATTCGAATTTGCTATAGAAGATTCTTGGTGCAGAAATCGAGTATACATTGAAATGTATTTCAAGGGGTTGAGATTGGAGTATGCCCTTGATGGGAGCTCGAATTACATAGCTTGGAAGGACAGGATGGAGGTGGTGTTGGAGGATAATGGGCTGAAGGAGTTCATCGATAGCGATGTTCCTAAGCCGGGATCTAGCGATGCTGCATTACTTGATGCATGGCAAAAGAAGACTGCAAAGACGAGGAGGATTCTGTTGGAAGGTGTGAAGGACCACATTGTGTCTAGCCTTCATGGGAAAACCACTCCATTATTAATGTGGAAGGCTTTGACAGACTTGTTCCAAAGCAGAAGTGACCAGAGGAAGTTGGCGCTTAAAGACAAGCTCATAAAAATAAAAATGGAGAAAGGCGAAGGTATTCCAAAATACCTCACGAAGTTTGTCCACTACAAGGATGAGCTGGGAAGTGTGGGAGTTACTGTTGATGAAGAAGACTTGGTGAGTTTGGCTCTCCTTGGGCTTCCGAAGAGTTGGCATAGCTACGAAGACTCTGTCAATGGACAGGAGAAACTGCCAGGATGGGAGCGATTTTGGTCGGATCTCGTGCAGGAGGAGATAAGGCGGGGTACCAGGGATGGATCTTCATCAAAGAATGAAGATGAAGAGAATTGCGCTTTGGCTTCCAAAGCAAGGAAAGGGAAGGGGAAGAAAAATCCTTTTAAATCCGATGTGAAAGGAAAGAAGCAAGACTTGTCCAAAGTGAAGTGTTTTCACTATCACGAGCATGGACATTTCGCCACTAACTGTCCACAGAAGAAGAAGAATAAGCAGGCTGTTGGATCTGCAGCTGGAGAGGCCTTAGCCTCGCAATTTGAGCTGGATTTTTCCTTTATCGCATGCCTGGTTTCAAGCTGCATGGGATTGGTGTGGTATCTTGACAATGGTGCATCTTTCCATATGATGGGAGACAAAGAGTTGTTTAGTGACTTGGAGGAGAAGGACCTCCATATGCATATAGAGATGGGCGATGATGGTCGGTACAGTGTGACAGGAATTGAGACCATTATCTTTGAGAGGGAGTCTGGTAATCCATTCTTGTTGAAGAATGTCATGCATGTTCTAGGTCTAAAGAAGAACTTGGTCTCAGTCGCAATGCTGGAAGACAAAGGTTATGATGTTGTTTTCAGTGAGGGAAAAGCCTTCCTTCGACATAAAACAACAGGTTAGACCAAGAAGATAGGGGTTCAAATTAAGAATCTCTACAAGCTAGAGGTAGATGGCTACGCTGCAATGGTGGGCAAAGCAGAAGAAGTGGTGAGCCGGGATGAGGGAAATTTATGGCACAGGAGATTGGGCCATCTTCACCATGGCGCTTTTAAAATTTTGCAGCAAATTTCTACTGGACTTCCCAAGGGTCCTCTTGCGCATTCAGATCAGTGCAAAGGATGTACAATGGGCAAGTTTGTGAAGACCACCTTTCATGAGAAGGAGAACCGTGCTTCGGTGATCCTGGAGAGAATTCACACAGACGCATGTGGACCATTCTCGGTTGCTTCAACAACAAAACACAGGTATTATGTGATATTTTTTTATGACTTTTCTCGTAGATGTTGGATCTTCTTCATGCAGAAGAAGAGTGAAACGTTCTCAAAGTTCTGTGAGTTCAAGGCATTGGTGGAGAAGGAATCGAGGAAGCAGGTGAAAGCTCTAAGGAGCGATAATGGTGGTGAATACATCTCGGGCGAATTCAAAGACTTCTGTAGCAAAGAAGGAATTCGAAGAGAACTCATAGCGCCTCATAACCCACAGCAGAATGGGGTCGCGGAGAGAAAGAACAAAACGATTGTGGGTGTTGCACGAGCGATGCTGCATGACCAGGGCCTACCGATGCACTTGTAGGCGGAAGCATGCAACACTGCGGTTTAGGTGCAAAACCGTTGTCCTCATAGAGTACTTGGCATGAGTACACCCGAGGAAGCCTTTACTGGTAAGAAGCTTGATATTTCTCATTTGAAAATTTTTGGCTCACCTGTTTACATTCATGTGACGAAGGACGCTAGGAAAAAGTTGGAGCCGAATGCATAAGTTGGGATATTTGTGGGGTACACAGAAACACCCCATAACTATCGTGTGTATTTTCCAGACAGTCAAATGACTGTTGTGCGATGGGATATAAAATTCAATGAGGTGAAAGCCATGAAGTTGTCGCTTGAGAGGGAGCTACACTTGCATGCGGAAAAGGAACTTCTTGTTCCCAAAGATGAGCCTCTGGATGTGGATTAGCCACAGGAGGAGATTCATGGAGTGGAGGAGTCCACTCATGCAGAACCAAACATCAGACAGTCGGGAGAGCGTGCCAGGAAATTTGGGAGGCCCGGCTTGATGCGGCCTGGTAGGAGTCTACATCACATCTGAGACAGAGAGACAATAACTTTGTGAGTATCTGGATACATGGCTCTTATGAGCAAGTTGTATTGTGTGAGCCATCTTCTATTTTTGAAGAAGCGGCGGCCGGAGCCCACATGGGTAGATGCCATGGTGGAGGTTGACTCCATTGTCGAAGCTTGATGCTTGGGGAGATTGTTCCAAGGCCGATTAGGAAAATCGATTGTAGGAGTCGAGATGGATCTACAAAGGTAAAGCAAGCTGCCGATGGGAGTGTCGAGAAGTATAAGGCAAGAGTTGTTGCCCGGGGCTTCTCACAGATTGAGGGGATTGACTATGAAGAAACCTTTGCACCTGTCACACGGTATTTTTCCATACGGACCATCCTTTCTCTCTCAGCGCAAATGGGTTGGAACATTCATCAGATGGATGTGAAGACTACGTTTCTTAATGGGATCATGAGGAAGAGGTGTACATTGAGCAGCCTGAAGGATTTTAGATCTTCAGTAGCGAGTTGCATGTGTGCAGGCTCAAAAGAAGCGGCGTATGAAACATGGCTGGAGTGGCAGGCCTCGGATCACTGACTATTTCTTGGACTTGGCTTCACCAAGAGTGAGGCGTCTGCTGTGCCGGTGTGGTTGAGACTCCCATTTTGATCATTATATTTTATGTTGATGATTTGATACTAATAGGTTATGAGCAGTTGATACACTCATGCAAGGCTGATCTTGCAAAGGAGTTTGAGATGAAGGATTTGGGCCTCCTTCATTATTTCCTTGGATTGGAAATATGGCAGCGGGAAGGTGAACTATTTGTATCTCAAGACAAGTATGCCCTGGAGATACTGGAGAAGTTTCACATGTAAGGCTGCAAGCTTATCGACACTCCTCTTCAAGGAAATTGGAAGAAGAGGATGCTACATCGGAAGGTAGTGGATGCCATTTGTTTAATGACGGTTGGTGGGTTCGCTCATGTATTTAGTCGTACAGATCGGACATATGCTATCACGATGAGCCAACTTTCCTGGCGATGGTTAAGCCTACCAAGCTCTTTTGGGAGGCGGGAGGCAAGAATCTCTCGAGATATCTTAGGGGCACATCTGAGTATGGTTTATGGTACAGACAGACGGATGAGGTGAAGTTGCATGGCTTCACGGATGCAGATTGGGCAGGAAGCCCAACAGACAGAAAGAGCACATCAGGGGGGATTTTCAGTATCGGATCTACGACAGTTTCTTGGTACAACAGGAAACAAAGATCCGTGGCACTTAGTTCAGTGGAAGCAGAATACATGGCAGCAAGTTTAGCTACATGTGAGGCTATCTGGATGAGGAAGATCCTGGTTGGTTTGTTCGGTTCACATTTAGATCCCACAATGATACATTGTGATAATCAGAGTTGCATTAAACTCTCGGTTAATCATGTGTTTCATGATAGATCTAAACATATTAATATCTGGTATCATCATATCAGAGATTGTGTGCAGCGGAAGATCATGTTGCTTCAGTACATTCCTACGGAGGATCGGGATGCAGATATTCTGACGAATGCACTCACTAGGAGAAA
Organism: Pinus albicaulis; assembly: GCA_034641835.2. Taxonomy (NCBI): domain Eukaryota; kingdom Viridiplantae; phylum Streptophyta; class Pinopsida; order Pinales; family Pinaceae; genus Pinus; species Pinus albicaulis. The sequence continues at coordinate 1,495,802,820 of CM076579.1, read as the reverse complement.
ATTTGAATACCATAGAGGCAGGATCAGGGTGAAGGATAATCCCTAACTTGTTGAGAGGGAGTGTTGAGATTCAAAAAGATGATGAGCTTAGTGAAAAGAGTCGCCTTCACTAAGTGGGCCCGCAAGCTATTTTTGGCACAAGTCTATTTTTAGACATGGTGATCATATTTCAGAAGTTGCAGGATGATATTTGTGGATGGTTGATCAAGTTGGAAAAATAGATGAAATTCTAGTTTTAGAATATTGGGCGAAGTCTATTTATAGATCGTTGATCTAAAAATAGATGCATGTCGATTATTATTAGCTCTTAATAATAATCAGACTCTAAATAGCAACTTATTCTCTTGGAGCACTTCAGTTCAGTGCACAGATGTGGAACATCAGCTGACAGAAGGAATTATGCTATTCCTAAGGGTTTACTGGAGCTAATGCATGGAGGACTCAGTTAGAACTCAAGTGGCAGAGTTATGACACAGTTGGAAGAAGTAGTTATGGAGTTGTATTTAGTTTAACTCAGTTAGACTCAGTTGAGCTAGTTGTATCTAGTCTAACTGATTGATACACTAGCGAGAGTGGAGTGAATTAATTAGTTAATTAATTCACAAATAATAACTCATTAATCAACTGAACAATACATCAGTTAACTACAGTGCATGGCAGTTTCAGTGGAGAGATAGGTGAAAGGGCAAGATAGACTATCAGATGTGACTATAGTGATGCATTGATTGCATCACACACACAATGGAGATGCCAATGAGGATTGCGCAGTCAAGATTGGAGTAATTTGAATTCATTCAGAGCTATTCTTCAGCAGAGATTGCGTAGTGGAGGCAGGCTAGCAAGTGGCAAAGATCGGTGCATGGATTTGCAAGATTAGGCCTGATTAGTGTATGACGATTGTACTATACTGAGGGCTTGTGATAAGCTTTGTATGTTTGTATGAGATTGTCATATGATCTCCATGTTACATAATATATAGTTGGGGTTTTCAGCTTCAGACTTTCCCAGTTAAAAACTGTGTTATGTGTAATTGATTGTTTTTGTTTATGCTTCACATGTGTGTGCAATTAATTTTTCCACAAAAGATTAACAAGTGGAATAGATTCAGTATCTTGCATAAGGTTAAATGGTGTGAGATCAGGGGGATCTTGGACATATGCATGCTTAATGCATATAATTTCTACAAAAACCATGAAACATAAGCACATAAAATGAAGAACAAAGAGACCATAACACACATGAGATCAAGACACCAAAAATTGATTACGTAGTTCATCCAATTCGAACTGCATCTTCGAGCCCTGCTCAATAGTGGGGAGGCCTTCATTCATTAAGTGGCAAGAAGAAGAAGAAGAAGTACAAGTAAAATTACATAAAGCATCATTATATTTCCAATCTGGAAAATTCCCGAAAAATGGAGAGCTCTAACGCAGAAACAGACATCACGGTTGAGTTCCTGCCGCCGAGAGGTGTAAAATGACATAAAATTTGTCTCAAATGGACACTCACAAGTTTTGCACCCTAGGGAATATTTTTGATGCCCCTCAAGATTCCCTAGGCATGGTTCCTCCCCTCTGCCTGCTTGTGGTTCCACTCTGTTGTCCCGCTATGCCTGGGCGCACTATGGAAATGAGAGGTCTTATACAACTTTTGGGCAAGGACACCAAGGCTAAGCCCCATGGCTCAATGGTGGTGGAGTTTATTGTTAGGGCAGAGATCAGGGTTTGAATCTTGCCTGCTCCCCCAACATAGCACATTCTTTTGCTTTGGTTTTATATGGTGGTGCCGCCCGCTCGAGGGTCGGCTACGTGGGCCGAGCGGGTTCGAATCTTGCCTGCTCCCCCAACATAGCATATTCTTTTTCTTTGGTTTTTTATGGTGGTGTCGCCCGCTCGGGGGCCGGCTACGTGGGCCGAGCGGGTTCGACCCCCGCTGACATTGTTCTGCCTCTGGTGGACTATGGTTTAATATAGGTCAACGAAATGTAATGGTAGTTTGTTTTTTAAACAAAGTGTGGGCAGTGGGCGAGTCTGCTCCACGCGGCTCGACCAACTGCCCCGTTATATGTCTATACACATTAATGGTAAGGGTTTTTGGGTGGTGAGGTTGACAGCCCACCCCCCAACAACTTTGTAATATAACCTGGACCCATGTGGTGGGGTAGCCGGGGTGGTGGCCCGCCACCCCATTTTTATATATTTTGTTTTTTTGTTTTTATAACATAATGGACATTTTTCATTTTAATGAAAATAAGGGTCATTGGGCCAATTAACGAGACCACAATTTCGCCCATTTTCGGGTGCTAATTCCCCTACCAGTTGACGGTGAATTTGTGGGACAGTTAAACCTGACCCACTGCCCAACTTTGACCAAAACTTTGACTCGCTCTAACTTCTCCATACGGGATCGGATTGGAGATCCGTTCGCGCCGTTGGAATCAGGGTGACGAGCACTTCAATCTGAACCTGGTTTGAGAGAAATCCAACCACTTTGAATTTTGACCCATTCCTAATACCACTTGTACTTATACTTGTACCTGAGGGATCCTCTTGGATCACCCCTCAATACTTAAATACAAAGAGTGAAGGGAGTTCTACTTGAATGGTTCATGAAGCATAATACTTGCTACGGTTTTGCAAATGAGGTAGCAAGCTAAGTGGGCTTGATTGTGGGGAAAACTCCACAGTGAAGCGCTTAAGCCAGAGGCGATCTTGGATGGGTGACCTCCCGGGAAGACCTGGTTACCGGGGGCAAGTCCCAGAAGTGATGATTTATGCTATGATTCATTTCACTAATTTCAATCCCACTTCTTCACCCCTGTGAGCATTACCCGATGCAATGAGTGCTACGTGGACTATTCAAAAATCATGAGAAATTAGCCACTTACGACTACTTCTCATGGAAATAGTCATAGATGAATGAATTACATCCGATGCAATAAGTGTTAAGTGGACTATTCAAAAATCATGAGAAATTAGTCAGTTACGACTACTTGTCATGGAAACAGTCATAGATGAATGACTTACACCCGATGCAATGAGTGTTAAGTGGACTATTCAAAAATCATGATAAGTTAGTCAATTACAACTACTTATCGTGATCATAAATGAATGACTTACTATAAATGAATGACTTACTTAACACAATTGAATCCCAAAAAATGATATCTAATTTTAAATTAAATAAATTTAATTATTTCTAAAATTTAATAATTTTTTTTTGACTAAAATTATAATTAAAATTAAATATAATTTAATTACAAAATATTGTATTTAAATATCTAAAATTAATTTTAAGAAACCCTCACTTTATTGAATTTAAAATATAAATGAATTAACATAGAATTTTACTCTCGTGAACCCGGCCTCTTAAAAACGATTTTCTAAAAGGTCAAATTTATCTATTTTAAACTTATTTCATTTCTAATAAAACCTTATTTCATTTAATATGAAACAGAGTAATAAAATATGTCATTATTTTCTAAATTAGAAATATTTTATTATGAATTTTCTTTTATATTATTATTATTATTATTTTAAATGATTATTTTTATAAAAGTATGAGAGATTTTCTTAATGCATTTTCATGATTTTTGAATAGTCTTTTTTTTAAATGATTATTTTTATAAAAGTATGAGAGATTTTCTTAATGCATTTTCATGATTTTTGAATAGTCTATTTAGTACTCATTGCATTTAAAAATTTATTTATTTAATAGAAAAAAAATCAAGTACTAAATAGTAGCTAGTACTTTTAGCTTAATTTAAATATAACTTAATCAAACTAAAATTAATAAAAACAAAAATTTCATTACAAAAATAAAACAATTAATAAAATAATGTAGTGTTAAATGCTTAAAAAAGTTAAGAAATATGATTAACTAATAATATTTATATTAACATATATACACTTTAATATGTTTATGTTTTTATGTAAATATTTATGTGTTTTATTTTTAATAAATATATATAAATATTTATTTAATGATGTGATTAATCCAAAAGATATTTATGCATTATGAATCACAAAAATCTTAGATCTAACTATCATGAGTCATTTTAAATTGAAAATGTGGAAAATTTATTTATAATTTATGAAAATGAAAATAATAGAAAAAATAAAATTAAAAGAAAGAAATTAAAAAAATAAAAAATGAATAAATAATAATAATAATAATAATAACTAATAGAGATGGAGGTTACTAAACAACACATAATAAGATCTCGACCAATCACCTTGCAAATAAATGAATTTAAATAATAATAATAAATAACAAAAGTTGAATTTTCAATGTTAAACTATGAATAAGTGATAAAAAAATTTGATCAAAGACAAACTAATACATTCTGTCAAAGAAATAATAAATTAACATTCGCCAGAGAAATAATAAACATTCCAAAACCTTATAATAATAGATAAAAATAAAAATCTATTCTTATAGATAACAATAGTTTATTCCCAAATCTATAATTTTTTTTAATAATAATAATAAATCAACCTACCATTAATATCAATAACTAATTATAATAATCTTTAATATCAATTAATCATAAAATAAAAATTAATAATAACTATTCTAAAGGTTTAATCTTTTATTTATTTTTATAATTTTTTTAATAAAATTCACTTTAATTTTAATTATAAATTATTAAAATTATAATTATAAATTATTATAATATATATCAATTAATATCTCAATTTCTTAACTAATATTAAATTCATTTATATATTTAAAATATCTTCTAATTTAAATAATACAAAATTATAACCTGAACAATTAAATCATTTTTGAAAAACCAAGATATTCAAACATTTTTACAAAAACCAAAATATTCAAACACTGATGCATAAAACTAAAAAATAATACTTCACCTACTATGAAAAGTAATAAAAATTTAAAAATATGTAATTATCAAACGTACATATTTTTAATAAAAATTGAAAAATATGTAATTATCAAATATAGATATTTTAATAAAATTAAAATTTTATAAATATGTAATTATCAGACATAGATATTTTAAGGACAGTCGAACATATACGTTTAAAATTACGTAATTATCAAACATAAATATTTTAAAGACAACGTAGCATATAATGGAGTCACATCATATTACTCCAAATGGCAAATGTGCGACGTGTAATCATATCCTGGTTGCCCATGTGAAAAAGTTCATCTGTGAAAAAAATATAATTTAACGTACTATTGGCAGGAGCAAGGACACCCAGCCAATCCCAGGTAGTTTAATTTTGAGAATCACGACTAGGATTAGCGACCACGGAACTTTCATTTTAAGTTTAGTTGGGGTGGTGAAGTGTTTGCTTTTAAATTTAATTTGTTTGTTTGTTTGTTTTGGTTTTTTGTTTTTTTTTTTTCTCTAATATTATTATGATAATGACGATGATGACGATGGTTAACGTTTATTGAGATCAACTTTTGGTTTATGGGACTTAAAGAAAAGAGTTATTTAGTTTGATTTAAGATTTTATTTCTATGCTCGAAAAGCTTGGAGAGAAGCTTCCCGAGCTCACTATAATTTTGACATCTTAAAAGGCTAGGAAGGTCAGTGTTGCAACAAAGATTATGAAATTGAGTTCTAATGTGGTTGTATGCAGGGCACTCTAAGAGGAAGTGATTTTCATCCTCGATGTTCATATTCTCGGAGAGATGGCAGATACTTTCCATCCATGGTGTTTTAGGCACTGTTTACTTAGGGAGGATTTGAATCTTAAATTTTGGGAGACGAATGTTTTTGCTCATACTCTTATACTTAGTCAGAATGCTTTATTTGAGCATCCATTTTGAATATGTTAATTTAGTATAGATATTAAGTTTGGCTATATATTAACTGTGAGAGATATTTGATATAAAATTTCAAATTATTATTATTATTATTATGTAGTTTAAAGTGTTTAATTAATTAATTTGATTTATTGAATATGTATAATTTGAGTGGGTTTAATGATTAAAAATATGTAATTTTTTTATAAGAGATTATAGGTTTAAATCTAAAGGGTTAGAGTATGTAGATTTCCATAAACTTTATCAATCAAACTGTTGTGCGAAGATGTGTCCCTTTTTTCACAAACAAGGGATCTTATACACCAATTTGGCATTTGGCTTGGCCATGACTTGAAAAATAGATTTATTATTATTTATCATTATTGTGTAGTTTAATTTTTCAATTAATATTATGAGAAATTGGTAATTAAAAATATGCTTATCCAGGTTGTAAGGGATTACAACGTATTATTGATATTATAATTTTGCGATTTGATATAAGAGCTTGCAAATGATATTGATAAATTGTAATAAAGATACGAATCAAGGTGCGTGACATTATCATTGTTAACTCAACCATTTGGCTTTAATCAATGTACTTTTAATTTGAAAAACAAAGGGATGGGCTTTTAATCCATTTATGCATGCATGGGCCATGAAACCATTTAATATTGGGTGCAACAACACATTTAACCACTGCCTTGAAGTACCCCATGTCTCTAAATGTAAATCCCCATGGGAAATGAATCTTACCCAATGGGGGAAAACCACTCACTTTTCATCAATAGATCCAACCCCTTTTAGCTTCCTTAAATTTGAGTGACATGGGGTGGGTTTTGATCCACTTATATGTCCACTTGTCATGAAACCATTTAATTACGTTGTTAAGTGTCCTCCCTATTGAATGTTAATAGATTAATTTTTCTTTTAATCCAAATCTCTATCTTATGGTCATAAATGAAAGGTGCTAGCATATTCTAGTCATCCCCTCTACATCAAAAGATGAAATTTCAAATATTAATTACCTTGCATCTATAGATACATGTATACCTTTTCAATTTACAGTTTGAGTGACCTTAGTGGTTAAGAACATGTGTTTCCTCTTAAGAGATTATATGTTCAAAACCAGAGGGGAGCAAAGTATATAAACCTCTATGGAATTTAGCAATCAAATTACTATGCAGGGGGAGGTTCTTTATCACACAAACAACGGGGTCTCATATGCTAATTTGGTGTCTAGCTTGGTTGTGACCTTAAAATAAATTATTATTATTGTTTTTAATTATAAAATTACCATGCAAATTATCAAATAACAAATGACATCTAGTAGAAAATGACATTGGCTGGTGTATATCAACCACATTAATGTCATTGTGCTAGTATATATTTTTTTTGTGTAATCACATAGTGTAACATACCCCCTATTATATTTGGTCCCTATTAGAGGTAAAAGCGGGCAATTACTATGCTGACTCGACCTCCAATGTCCCTTTTTGAAAATGGGGTAAAAAATTTTCGATCTTTTACAACTACCTTAGAACTCAAAAATGGATAACATCGTTATGTTTGTCTTGTCGAGACCCTTTCAACAATATAAAATTTTCTTTGATCCAACTCTTGGATCAAAATATATGGCCATTTAAAAGCTAGCATACCATATGGTGCCTCATCATCTTAACTTGTCATGTTGCACCCATGTGGTCCCCACATAGCTATCCAAGTCATATGCCATGTCATACCACGTGGTAGTTGTTGATATGCTCATACTACGTCACAAATTAATCTCATTTATATTTTCCACATGGACCAACCTGTAACATATATGGGAATTAGACAAGGTACGTGGGTGTGGGCCCTCCATGGTCGTGCCACCTTGGGAATAAAATCCCTGTGGGTTCCAAAACAACCCCTTGTTGAAATTGTCGAGGATGGCCTTCCGAGGCTACGTGGATGTCCGCATGTTCAGTTGGACCCCTACTTGAAATATAATGCACCCAGGCCATGCATTCCTTCATGCCACACAACATTTGAACCCCATTAACTAGGCTTGCACGCCATGTCACCTCAAGACTTAATTCCCACGCGTTATACCATGCCCTCCATCCAAAATCTTTGGGGTCTGAGGTCTGCGATGACTTCACCGATCCTAAGCATCGGGGTGACGTCATCCTTCATCATGCCCTCCACGTCATGTGCCACATGACTGTGGGTTCCACTAAAGCTCTAGGTCCCTTACAAATCACATGGTTCTCGTCGTATGGGAAATGTGGTGTTTTCCATAATCTTTATCTAAGCATTGACAGTGGTCTTATTTCCACGTCATCTTAGGGATTTGATCTCGGGAGTTGTACAATCGCCTTCCTTCAAAACCTTAAGGGTATCAAACCTTTGGGGGAAAAGTCCTAGTGTCATCCAATGGCCATGAGCGCTTACCCATCGACAACCTAGATTTCTCCTGTTACACCTATGACCCTTGGAGGAACTTTTCCCTGTGTTCACCACTGTTCAAGTCTTCGACTACACAATCGCTCAATGAGTTCCCAACTTCCCGACATATTTTTGTGCTTTTTTCCAATAGACCAACCGTATGTCTTTTTCAAAGGCTCCACATGTCAACTTGCCTTAGACAAGGCAACCCATTCCAATTATTTAATTTTTGTCTTATGTTACTTGTTGTTAGAGCTAAAAGACACATGAGCTTGCCCATTTATTTTTTATTTGATTTATTGCATAATCAACCCATTAAACTTATTAGCCAACCCATGGTTGATACATTTAAATCAACCATTTCCTTAAGCAATATCCTTCCTCAAACCACTAGAATATGTGTCCCTTTATCTCAACTTTTTTAAATAATTACAATTATTTATAGCGAGGGAATATTAAATAGGGGTTGTCATACATAGTTGACTGTTACCTCAAGGTGCCTCGTAAATCTAAGTTTAGAGACTCATAGGAAATGAGCACTACCTAATGATAAAAGACTCCTCACTTTTCATTATTGAATCTAACCCTTTTGGACACTATATAATTATTGTACTATTATATATATATATAGATATATGGGAATTGACAATTGAGCTAGTATTGTACTAGTGTGGCACGAGTCAATTCTAACCACTGCCACTATAACCTATAAGTGACTACATATACCCCTTCCGCAAACACAAGTAAATCGAGAGAAAATTTGAACGTTAAACCTCCTTACACATAACGCTTCATTTTCACAACTATCACCAATTAAACAATCCCACTAAAAACTCATTATACTATTATATATTTATTTATTTTTTAATTTTTTTTTTTTTTTTTTTTAACAATTGCTTTAATTCGAACACTGAAAAATAAACCAATGTAAATATAATATACTTGATTTTATAAGCACTTAACTGAAATTGCATAACACATAGATTTATTTAAAAAATGTGTGATTTAAATATGTTATGATTTAGAGTTTTTGGGCAGAATTTGATGAATATTATTTTGCCAATTTTTGTTGTTGTTCTTGTTTAAAATGAGTTTTTGATTACATATATGGATTCAAACACATTGAAAACCCTTGAGGCACTTGAATTATGGAGAGTTTACAACTCAAACTTGTGATTCCATGAAATCCCTACAAGATTCTAAATAAATTAGGTCGGAAAATATGTTAGAAAACCCTCCAAAACATACAACAAATAGACTATTGCTTTAAAAAAACAAGACTAACAATTAATACACTTTTAAATATTTTGCCTTGTAAGAGGAATTTTATATATTTATAGGAAATAAAGTTTTTTGTTTTTAAGTAAAAGAACTTTATAATAAAATATATATAATAATTACATCCTAATGGCTTTCAAGCCATAAAAACTCAACTTGACATTTTCTCATGGATCCACAAAGGATGTGAGACAAAAGCATAACAAAAATTGTCTAAAAAGAGTTGGTTGGTGCCTGATAACTTGGTGTTGAGCATGTGACAAAGAGACTTATGGTAAAAACAAGACATATTTGATAACATAGAACAAAACCAAAAGAAGAAAGAAGGAGTAGAGAAGGAAGAGCTCGAACACCTGCTCAGGATGGGGAGCCATGCTTCTGCGGTTTTGAAACATTTTCCTCAATAGGTACAGGGCCATAATAGTATTCATCTACAAGTTGGGGGTGTTCTTGGGGTGTGGTGGAAACATCAGATCTTGCACGCTTGACAAGAGGTGTCAAGGAGGAAAGGGGATCCGCTTCAGGAGGTGTTGACGAGGACGAAAGAACTATAATGTGAGGTGCTAACTGGTACATGATGTCAACAACCGAGCATGGCGACGTTGATGGTGAAGATGATGTTGATGAAGGATGCAGGAGAATGCCTAAAGAGCCAACCATATCTCAAAGTGTCACATTGAGCTCAAGTTTAAAGTGGACAAGGTCAAGGATGAAGGTTACCATCACCATCATGCTCTCTTCATAATTCTTGAGGTGGTGACTAAGGACATTCCGCAGAGCCTAGGCATTGTTGTCCATAAAGCAAAGTTGAACGACCTCAAGGTTAACAACGTGTCGCTAGGTCATCGCAGGACGTTGGGGTCAAAGCGTTCAACGCCCAATCCATGCCAAGGTGGTAGCAGGGGCATGCTCCTACCACCTTATCCATGACGAGGGTGATCACTCTCACAAACCATCATAACAAATAATGGACAAGGAATGAACTTGCAGACAACAAAGACTCGGTTATCGGACAAGGCATAGCTCTGTCTGCAGAAGGAGATCAAACATCTTCCAAAGCCTTCCTCGCCAAGTTTTATAACCACGAAGTCGATTGATAAGCCCGCCATGTGTACATGAGGAGTTATTACATTGAGGTCGCAAGGTGGCCACCTTGATGTTGGCCTTGAATGCCTGACAAGGCCGTTAGTTAGAGTTTCTGGGGAGCATCGTCAATGGTGCAGATCGAGGCTCGTAGATTCTTGTGCCATGGGTGCTCAAAAGATGTGGCATGGTCATTGATGTCACCCGCGTCCAGGCAAGAATTAAAGTTAGATATGGTGGAATGATCTAAGTTAACATTTTAAATGTTAACCATAATATATTTAAAATATGTAGTCTTGAGGATTAGCTAAATTGGTCAAGTCCCCATTGTTAAAGTATCTTTATTATTGAGAAGTTGTGGCTTTAATTCTCTCGACACTCTTAAGAGTAAGTTCCATAGTTGAGTCAACAAAAAGAATCTTTAAGTGAATTTACCTAGTACAAATATAACATAAATCTAGTAATCACTTCTAAAAATCCATAAAACACATAGAATTTTTTTCTTATAAATACAATTCTTTTTATTTTTTATTATTTTATTTTTTTATTAAATTTAAATTCGTTTAAATTTTTATTTGATTAGTTTTTTCAAGTTAAAATAAAATAAATAGTGTAATTTCTTTATTAAGAATTTGACTTCTGTGATCCATAAATTATGTATCAAATCTTTCGGTAAAAATCACATTGGAGAAATTTGTGTCGACGCGTTTTGAACCAGCCAGTGTGGTTCATCATCAGGATCCAGGGAACGACTGATAAGATAGCTAGGATTCTAAGGAAACATAGTGTTCCTTCAACCTTCAAGCCCCTCCGCACGATTCAAAATTCGCTCAGATCGATTAAGGACCCAATATGCTCGAAGGAGGGTAAGGGTGTGTACTTGATTCCATGCTCTTGTGGGACCCCTTATATTGGTGAAACAAGTCGAACTATCAGTCAAAGAATTCATGAACATGCCGCTGACCTAAAGCATAATAGGTCTTGCTCCTCTGCCTTGTATAAATTTGAATAATAGCTGAATTATTCACCTAGATTATCCTGATTACACACTATTTAAGCTTCATGCATAATACATAACCTCTTCTATAATTGATCATCAATATGCGGAAATAGAAGCAGTCGCATGCACACATTAAAACATAATCAAGCACACATAGAACACAGTATGTAATGGGGAAAGCTTACAGCTGAAAACCCCCAACTATCTGTATATTATAATGATAGAGAACATGTAACAATACATAGCACAAAGTTCTCACAGCTCTCATCACTATCTCACATGCTACACACAAACTAGCATAGAAAGTGAACAAGTCACAAGTTCAAATCTCCTCCACAAGTCTGCCTGCCTCTACTGCGCAATCCAAGATGAATAATGATGAGATCCAAGTTCGAATCCACTTGGCTTGTACTGCGCAATCCTCATTGGCAATCTCAATCAATGTGTGTGCAAATCTCATGCACAGCCATAGTCACGACTGATAGTAGACTCACCCTTTCACCCACCTCTAACACTGGTCTCCACTGAACTGTCCATGCATTGCAGTTAACTGATGTGTTCTTTAGTTGATTTATGAGTTAATAATTAGTGAATTAATTAATAATTAATTCACACCACTCATCACTAATGTATTTGTCAGTTAGACTAAATACAACTAGTTCAACTAAGTTAAACCGAACACAACTCCACCAACTGTCTCATCAACTCCACCAAACTCTGCCACATGAGTTCTAACTGAAGTCAACCATGCAATAGCTCAACTAACCCTTAGGAAAAGCGTATTTCATTCTGTCAGCTGCATGTGCCACATCCAAGCATCAAACTGAAGTGCTCCAAGAGGAGAAGATAATGTTTATAGTCTAAATATTATTAAGAGTTAATAATATTTGACTGTTCTATTTTTAGCCCGACAGTCTAAAAATAGAAACCGCCCAATGTCTAAAAATAGAGGTCCATATATTTTTACCAACTCTACCAATCATCCATAAATAGCATCCTGCAACTCATAGACCATGATCCATATGTCTAAAAATAGACTTTGCGCCAAAAATAGCCTGCGGGCCCACTTAGTGAAGGCGACTTCTTTTCACTAAGCTCCATCATCTTGTTGCATTTTCAACATGCCTTAGCAGAGCATGCTGAAAAGACAAAGCATCACATTTGCATTGAAGACGCTGAGGTCATTGCGAAGGTGGACCATTTCCACCACAGAAAGTTTAGGGAGGCCCTTGAGATTGAAAAGAGGCATGTTAACCTTAATAGGGATGATGGGTGGAGTGTGAGCAGGTGTTGGATCCCTGCTCTTCATTCTTAGTTTTTTGATTTTTTTTTCCCCTTCTGTTTGTCCATGGTTCGTCGTTTCCTCTCCTCTCGTCCTATTTTTCTTTTCTCGTTTCAGTTATTCTTTATTATGTAATTACTTATTATTTATTTGCATAATTATGTTTACTATTTGTTTTTAATCTAGTTTTTATGTATATTTAATCAATTAAAAAATAATAAAAATAAATAAATCTAGTTTTTATGTATATTTAATCAATTAAAAAATAATAAAAATAAATAGGAATTAATTTATTTTCGAATAATATATTGAATTGGATTCATGTAATGTATTTTTATATAATTTGTTATTTTATCTTTATTTTATATTTTTATTTTTTAATATATTTTTATTTTATTTTATTTTTATTTTTATTTTTTTCATATTTATATCTATTTATTTATTTATTATGTTTTATATTTTTATTCTTATTTTTTTATTTTTTATTTTATTGATTATTATTATTTATTTATTTATTTTTCTTCATTGTTTATTTATTTATTGTTTTTTATTTTTATTTTTTAATTTTTATTTATTTATTTATTTATTTTTTTGTCAAACTAGTCGTTATTGTACAACGGCTACTTGGAGTTTCTCTATCTATTTAAGTAGAGTCTTAGATTAGATTTCGCATCTTGTCCTGATGATGAACCACACTGGCTGGTTCGAAACGCGTGGACACAAATTTCTCCAATGTGATTTTTACTGAAAGATTTGATACATAGTGCAATTTCTTTTTAATTACAATTTATATGTTAGTGTAAGCTATTTATTAGAGTAAAATGAAATATTTTTATATTAATACTTTGTTTTATATTATTATTAATTAAAAAAAAAAAAAACCAAAAAAACAATTTCAACACTTCATATATAAAAATGGTTATATGAATATAGTTTATTAATGTCTCCATAATTTTTTTTTACTAATTTAAATGGAATCTCAATCTAAGTTAATGGCCCAATTTCGTTTACATTTTTATAGTAATATTTAGTGATAATTAATATAATATTAATGATAATTTTATAGATATTGTTCATGAGTGGATTAAATAATAATAATAATAATTGTAATTATTATTTTTTAAATTTTTGAAGGAATTTCGATAAGCAATTTTACTCAAGGTTGTTCAAGATAGGATGCATATATTAATTTTCTTTCCTAGATTTTGAAAATATAATTTGATTAGAATTTTAATTGAATTTTTAATAATTTAAATGGTTTTATAATTTTAGATAAAACATTCATAAATTATTATTTTATCATAAATAAAATTTAATTTTATGTATTTCATATTTTTTAAAATTGTTATATTTTAGATTTTGTGATTTATATTGATAATGAGATTGTTTTTTGGATTAATCATATTATTGAGATTTGGTCTATATTTTGAACGTTTAATGTGGTTTATTTTTAAAATAAAGATGGAAAAATCAATCTTTTCAAATGTTTAAATAAAAGAAATGTATTATGATTCAGAATTAGCCATTATGAATTAGCCTAAAAAAGAATTTTATTATTATTTAGATATTAAATCAAATTAAATTAATTAAAATAAAATAAAATAATATTAATTTATTATTATTTAAATATTAAATCAAATTAAATTAATTAAAATAAAATAAATTAATATTAATAAAAATTAGCCGTTACCAACTACCTCTTAGCGATTAGTTTCTAGAAGAATATTTATTAATTAATTTACAAATTTAAATTAAATTAATATTTAATAATAGAAAGTGAATTTATACCTATTTTTATAAAAATAAGTTTAAGTACACTTAATAGCTCTAAAAACTTAGACTCTAAGATTTCTAATGTGATTTTGAAGAGTTTTCGGATGAATCATATAAATTTATATTCAAAAAAACTTTAATGTTATTATTAAACAATAAACTATTGGAAAATAATAAATTAAGAAAGTCAAAAAGGTATATTAAAAAAAAGTGCTCTCAAGAGGAGAGGGGATTCTTGTCCTCTTCTCTCGAATGTCTTTACCTTTTTCACTTTCTTAATTTATTATTCTCCAATAATTTATTATTTAATAATAATATTAAACATATATATATAATTCTTAAGAGCTAGTTTTTTTTTTAAATATTAATTTAATTTATTTTGATTTAATATTGATTTAATATCTAAATAATAATAAAATTAGTTTTTTTTCTGCTAATTCTTAATAACTAATTCATAACCGCTAACTTTGGATTCGAATGCATCTCTGCTATTTAAACATTTGGAAATATTGATTTTTTCACCTTTGTCGTGAGGATGAACCACATTAAATGGTTCGAAATGTCAACCAAATCTCAATGATGTGATTAATCCGAAAGACAATCTCATCATTTTTAAAATCCCTATTAATTTTTTGTTAAATTTATAATTAAAAAGATAATTCATTTAGTATCCCCTCATGGGGGTGGGATTGAGGAGGTGGGTAACTGGGGACCATGTGCCCACCACCTTGTGAATGTAGGAGAATTAAATGGAGGGGGTGGTGTAGCCACCCACGTACGTCCAATTGCATGCGAATATTTCATCCCTCGAAACCCATGAGGACAACCAAAGGAAGAAGAAGAGGGACGCGACACACTTGCCTATATAATATCCTTATGGAAACTCAATTGTTGCCTGTAGAAGTGAGACTTGGACAATTTTTTTAGCAATTTTTGGGCTTGAGCATGATTTTATTTCTAATCTAGTTTGGAATTTTGGTAGTGGAGCAACCAAGAGAACTAACCCACAAACTTATTACACTAGAAGGAAACCTTGTTCTAGCTACATTGAGGGGAATTGTGTTATGAATCTTCAAGGGAGGGTGCTAAGAAAGGGCATTAGGAATTTAAGATGTGAACTTACAGGACTATCCCATGGTTCAACCTCTCATAAAGAGACCCGAGGTGGCTTCCAACACTCGTCTTTCGACAACTTCATATTCCCGGGTAATCATTACAGAACTTTTGAGGTCTAAAATGGGCCTCCTAAGAAAAATGTACAACCAAAATAAATTTTATAAGAGCCAGTAGGATCCAAGATGATGATGTCAACTGTAGGGGATGATTCACCATTTTTGGGGTAAACAAATAAAAAGATTAAAAAATAATAAATTAATAAAACTAATTTTTCAACTTGTATTTTCAACTTATCTCTCTAAGGTATTACTTAAATTTTGAGCGAAAGTACTCACTAGATGCAAAATTTAATTTCTTATCCAAGGAGTACCCATGTTGCATACTTTCGATGGGCCTTGCTACAAAAAAATGAGAAATACATGAAAAAACGTCATTGCAATCATGTTTTTCATGTATTTTTCATTTTTTGTGTAACAAGACCCATCAAAAGTATGCAACATGGGTACTCCTTGGATGAGGAATCAAATTATGCTTTCAATGAGTGTTACCGCTTGACATTTGAGTGAAACCATAGGGAGATAAGTTGAAAATACGAGTTGAAAAAAATATTTTTTCTTTTTTACTTCTAAAATTTGATGATGTAACCAAATCTTATTTTATTGTTTCCATTATTATTTTATAATTTTCTTAGGAGGCCCATTTTATACCTCAAAATTCCCCTAATGTATGCAACTCTCTAGACTTTCTAAGTTTGATTTTGACCCTCCATATGGTTACATGAATGTAAATTTCTTTGTGTCTTATGGTCTAGGCGTTGTGGGTCGAGTTGATGCTTGAACTTCAATGTTGTTAAGCCACACCTGCTAGAAAATTGGGCTCCTATACATTTGCTAGGGTAGTGCCTTAACTTCTCTTATCAGGGTCTATTCGTCTCATTGTAATTACACCTGGGGTGGTCGATTTTTATATAGATTGAGTTGTGTTGCATCTTTGGAGGACCTTTCCCCTCTTGCCTCATAGTTATTTGTTTGTCTGCCTCATCTCTGCATACAATTATCCTCTTTTAGTTAATTCGATTCTTTCCTGCGCCGATATAGTCATTTTAGCCCTAATGCGGAGGAAACGTATGAGAAGTAGAAGGTGGGAGGGGTAAGGGTGTGGCCCCAAGGGCTGATCCTGAGCTTAAAAATATGCCCAGGAGGCTACTGAGACCTTTCATGCTGCAATTTCCTTGAAATTCAAAGTGAAATGCATAACCTATAGACCATAACAAGAAGAGATAAGTAAACCTTCTCCGATTCAAAGCTCATAAAGGACATAGGATAGTGGGTTCCTAACCTTGGTCACACCAGGGGAAGGAAAAACTAGTACTATCAAGCTTTATATCTTTATTGGAAAATGAAAACCCTACTGGGCAAGGTCCTTAATGGGAAGCAAGGAAAATTGTGTAATGTCTTTGCAGGTTTGGAAGATGTGAAACGAGAGCAGTGAAACCAACGATTTTTATATGGAAAGAATGGATGGACGCCTGGCTCAAATTAATAGATATATCCCATGCATCACTACTGTGTTAGCTCCTATGGGATCTAGTGTGCAAGATTCAACACCTGTTACATCTTTTGATACCTAGCTGTTTAATGATATCTGTCAATTTTTTGTATTGTGATTATGTAGTAGAATCTCTTGTTATGCTACAACTGTTAAGACTCTTTAAAATTTTGACTTCTTATTCTATAGGTAGGTGGTCAACAGCATTTAGTTTCCCTTTGGGCAATTTGAGACCACCTACCATAATATATGTTGGTGATGGAATGTTGACTGATGCACTCGATGTAATGATTTTGTGAGGTAATACAAAATATCAACTTAAAAAAAAGTTGATTAATTTACTACATAATTAACTGCTCCTCTAAAACAAGAGGAAATCTACAAGGACCATGAATTATCCCAAAAAATAAAATAAAATTTATTTATATACATATTTTTCCTATGTTGTTTACGGTCCCCGAAGATTGATGACTGCTACATCCATGGAAATATTTGTACTAGGCAGATCAACTCGAAAGGATCACTTCCTACGAGCTCAACCACGAAGCTCGACCCAAAATTGAACATGTAACATCTAAAAAAGAAAGGTGCTTTAACAACAAGAACTCAACCAACCAAACTAACCCATGAGACTAAATGAAGTTTATTTATATATTTAAAAGCTATTAATATTAAAACTCCACTTTGACATAATCGATTTTTTATTATTAAAAAATTAAGCTTTTATCAAAATTTAATTAACCATATATATATATATATATATGGGTTATGGTTCCCACAGATGGTGACTCTGCTACATCCATGGAAATATTCGTACCAAGCAAATCAACTCAAAATGATCACTTTTTGCCAACTCAACCACGAAGCTTGACCCTACGAGCCTCAAGAAAATTGAACCCTTAGCATCTCAACAACAAAAGAAATGAAATGAAATAAAATGAAATGAAATTTTAATGTCCACAAGACTAAAAATAATCTATAAGACTATGAAAAAAACTACAAGCCAAGTATCCGTAAGATTGAAACCCATGACCCACATATAAATTTGTTTACCACCCACCAAAATACTTTAACAACAAAAACTTGATCCACTAAACTAACCCTCCAAACTAAATAAATTTATTTATATTAACTTTAATTATAAAAGGTTATTAATAATAAGATTCCACTTGGAAATGATCAATTATAAAAAATTATGTTTTTATCAAAATTTAGCTGACCTAGTGGGTTATTTATACCTTATAGTTATTACTCATATCGTAATACACATTATCTTATTACAATGACATCATTTTTATCAAACTTTAAGATGACCTAATGGGTCAGCTCTACTTTATGGTTATTACTCATATAAGAATAAAATATTCGTTAATCATATTACATATTCAATAAATATAATATAATGCAAAATAAGATTAATAAAATATTATCGATATCACAAACTTTTGCCAATTGAACCATTAAATTTGAAATACAATTACTCAAGTTAAATCTTAACTTTGAAATACATTTACTCAAGTTAACCATTAAATTTGAAATACAATTACTCAACTTAAGTGAGAAGCGACTTAAGTTGGACATTAAGAGAATTTTAAACCGCTTCGTTAAGCCCGACAATGTGACCATGGTCTAATCCGAACCTTCAGCACTTAACCCACCAATTTCAAAATATAGTTTATAATATTTCGAACATTAGTAATTAATTAATCACGTTTTCCTAAATAAGCGTGAGCACAACATCAAATTCAAACGGGCACCATAATAACCTCAACTCTCGATCTGCCACGTGACCGACAGCGACAGATCTATGACTTCCCATGACAGGCGGACCTCAAAAATCCATTAAAAACACAATAATTCTCCTCCATATTTCACGGCGTCGGCACCTCGGCACGTTTGGCCGGCGGGAATCCGACGTGGCTGTAGATTTTTTGTGGATTTGAATTTCGAGTGAATTTGCACGTCATTTCGCACGCATCTAATGTCCGATCAGCTATAAAATCCAATTAATAAATATCTTTTTCGATTAATTTTCGCAAATAAATTATATATTTGGTTTTTATGTATTCCAGGGCTTCGGCTCTTTCTACCAGAGGCGTTCGTCGTTCGTCAGTCTTTTGCTGCAAGGGTTTCGGATTAATTTCAGTGATTGGTGTTGGGTTCGGCGATGTGATGAGCGTGTTCTGGTTTTCGATCTGCAGAGAATAATCATCAAATCGAGGTCTAGATTGCTTTAGTCCATGTAGTTTTGGGTCGGATTCGGTTCGATTCAGGGTTACAGAGGCTGAGGATTTCGTTCTGATTGGCGCAATTAACAGGTTTGTTCATTTCTTGTGAGGTTCTATATTGTGCGTGTTGAAGTTAGGACTTCATCGGGGTAAATTAGACGGAGTGTTTGACTTTAGGGTTTCAAGGGTGCATGAGTCGGAGCATCTGTTGTATTTTTCGTCAAGTTTGTAGGATAAAGGTTCTGTCCGTGATGAATGGAAGCTTCAATCCGTAACCTAGGATGGTCGTTAGATTTGGAAAAATGAATGGATGCATTAATGTGGTTGTGTTGTTTCTTCCGTCATTGTTTTAGGGTCTTTTGCTTGGGAATCGCACTGGGTGTGGGGTACATGATCAAGTTGCTGCAAAGAGCGAAAGAATCGAAGGATTTTGTGCTTGGGTTGGTGCAAAGCTAGCGTGTTAATCGCGTGAAGTTGCGGTATTTAAGGTAAAATTTTAAGAGCCTTCTTGCTTAATTTATGGCCATTATTCTTTACGAATCTGTAGAAAAATCTGCTTCATTTGTGTGTATTATCTTTATTATAAGGCTTTTCTTGGACAGCTGCAGCAAGTTGGGCATTCATTGTTATTATTTTTCATTAGTTTGTCGAGGAAACTGCTTCATTTGCGTGTATTTTCTTTTAATGCCATTTTCTGGAAATTCGCAGAAAATCGCGGTTCGGAATACTTGGAAGGGATTTGACTGAAGTTAAATCTCGCGGAAAGCGTTTGAAATCGGGTTATTGTGGTATGTTATAAAAGGCAGACGTCTCCTTTCTCAATTTATATACGTTATTCTTCTGAAACTTACGGAGGAAGTTGCTTCAGTTGTGTGTATTTGCTCCTAGGGCCTTTCTTGGAGGACTTACTCAAAAATATCGGAGCCTGAGTTCAATTCTTGTGTAGACGCGAGATTCGCAAAGAGCTCATTCTGAATTGAACGAACGATTTTTACACTGTTTTCAATAAAATCGAGCCAGAGAGAGATTTTTACATTATTTTAATGGTCTTTTTCAGTTGAATATTTTTGAGATACTCACGACATCTGACGATCTCTAGAGAATTTTTTACTCTAAAAAAGAACAGAACCGGCAGTCTTTACAGCATTTTCCGCCATTAAGAGGAATCGAGCCGGCAATATTTACAGCATTTCTCTGATTAGGGCTTAGTCTAGCCAGGTTCCAAGTATGGTAAAGGCGTGGGCTAATTCAGGGTCGGTGAACGGAAACCCTGCCCCTCCTGCGCCCCCCCAATCCCGCGCGTCGTATGTCCCGCCGCATATGCGCAACCGCGAATCGCAGTCGTCCAATGTTTGTGTGCCGCCTCCTCCGGTGCCTTCTGCACCCGCTAATCCATCTTCTGGTTCCGGTTGGAACAGGGACGTCGGGCCCGCTCGGCCTCTGTCAAGGACGGGATCTTGGGCAGCCGAGAGTGAGAAATCTGAAAAGTCTCTAGGCTGGGACGAGAAGCCTGTCTGGGGCGAAAAACCCTCATGGGGTGCATCGGGAGGACGCGGGTGGGGTAATGCTACCTCTACCACTCGCTCTGGTGGTTCTCGTGACCGCGAAGTAAACCCTTTCGCCAATGACTTGAAAGCTGATGACCTCTTTGATCAGGAGAATACGGGTATAAATTTTGATGCATACGAAGACATTCCCGTGGAGACAAGCGGAGTCAATGTACCTCCTCCTGTGAATACTTTTGCTGAAATTGATTTGGGAGAGGCCCTGAATCTGAATATCAAGAGGTGCAAGTTTGCTAAGCCGACTCCCGTGCAGAAAAATGCGATACCTATTTCGTTAGCTGGCCGAGATTTAATGGCGTGCGCCCAGACCGGGTCTGGTAAGACGGCTGCATTCTGTTTTCCTATTATAGCTGGCATACTGAGGAGCAACCAGCCACCGCGACCCCGTGCGGGGCGGAAGACTTTTCCTTTGGCTCTTATTCTGTCACCAACAAGAGAATTGTCTTGCCAGGTGAGATTCGCGGGCTTTCAGGTATTATGATCACTGGATTTGTTTACACAGAAAATGTATACATAAGAGCACTTCCAGTAAATCAAATGGTAGTTGCGTGGGAATATGGTTTTGTTATAGTATGTATATGTGGACATATCAATTAGTTTGAACTAGTTGCATTTGAATTCTTGTCGAGGATGGATTTATTCTAAATGAAGAAAACTTTTGGTAATTTATTTTGCACAATCTGCTTTAGACATAGATATTCGATAAAGGTATTGTGCCACCCAAAAAGGGCAGTTGAAAGAGCGGCTGTTGTTTGTTGAAAATGTGGTGGGGGGTGTACTTGGCTGATTATTCGTCTTCGTTGTTACTGGGTTTGCTATCGCTTTTGTCTTATCCGTGTAACTGCTTTCCTCTCTCTGAATGGGTTCTTGACATGGTTGAGGATGCCATGTATAAGGTCATACTGTTGCAAACACTTTATTCTTGTTCAGTCTACTAGATGCTTGTTGTTTATTGAGAAACCGGTTATATTACATATGTAAGTAGGAAACAGAGTCAAAATGGTTAGAGTTATGTGGAAAAGATATATATTGTGTGTTAGTTTACGAGGTTGGAATTAACAGTTTACTAGTTTAATTTCTGTAGCAATGTTGGTAAAAAATAAATAATTTTTATTTATCATTTTGAAATTAAATTTTAATCCTTGAGACGTTGATATTTTGCATCAATTTGATTGTTCTTTAGTTACTGTATTAAATTGCAGATACATGAAGAGGCTAGAAAGTTTGCATATCAAACTGGCATCAAAGTAGTTGTTGCTTATGGAGGGGCACCTATCACTGCTCAGGTTTGTGAATATCCTAATAACTGGCTATTCAATGCTAGCATTTCTATATTACGCCTTTGCTTTTCATATTTAATGTTGTTTGTTCGTGTTCTTATGTTCTTATCCTTTTGACATAATATATGGAAAGCAGAAATTGTCAATCTACAAAGACCAGTGTTTGTGATGTGAAAAATTAGCAAAATTTCAATATTTGCAGGTTTGTTTCTTCGAACTGATGCAAAGTGTCTTCAATGGGTGATAATATATATCAGAATATATATTATTTTTCAACTTCTGATAAGAAGATATTTTTTCTTCATCCATCTGAATCCAAGCTATTAGACACAGATGTGCAATTTTTTTAATATATATTGCAAGTAACTGTTCCAATTCCAGCAATCTTTCTGGATTTTTGGCTGAATTTTGGGTAGAACTGGTTGGAAAAGTATACTTGAAAAAGTTTAAAAGTGGAATATTTAGATTGCTTGTTAATTAGTTTTTTTTTTTGCCAAGTGTTTTTGCGGGCACTAGTGTACTTCCTTATGGTCCCTTATAGGAATGGCTGGTTCAAACTTAAGGCTGAAAAGGCTGGCCATTTGCTGCTGGAACCATTGGTTCTGCTCAGTTACTTTCTGGAACTGGTCTGTCTCACTGAACTGATCCAAGGTACAAAGTGTCTTCAGTGGAGGACATTATGCTTTGACTGTAATTAAGTTATCTTTGAATCATCAGAGTAATAATTCTCACCTTTGTTTTAGTCAATGTTATTAGGATTGTACAGGCTTCTGAACCAGTGGATTTAAAAATTAGAACTTGACTGCAACTGGGGAAAAACCAGAAACAAAAATTGGACGACCAAAAATACATAAAATATCCAAATTTAAGAAAAATAATGTTTCTGTATAATCCTCGTGAATCCAAACCTCTAGACACATATTCTAAGTTTTCACATGTATGTAGCAATGGTGCATATAACCAAAATACATAAAAGACAATTTATATCTGAATTAGGTTTAGGGTGTATATTTTATTTATTCATCGAGTTTGTTTAATTTGATTTTGCGGGCCCCAGTTTATCTGCATACATTCCTGTAAGGAACTGTATGGTTGAGACTACAAAGGGCTTTCCTGTATAGAACCACCATTTTCTGGTTGGAATCATCATCTCTTCTGCCTAGAAACCCTCCGGAACCAGTTTGAGGGGTAACGGGCTGTTTCTGAAAACATTGGTGGTAATATGCCTTGCCCATATTTTCATGACTTTATTCTGTATAGTCTGTATGATTTCCGAAAAATGCGTGTATGTGTTGGGGTCTGTGAGGATGATATATCAATAAATTGGTGGATCATGTAACCACCATTTTCTGGTTGGAATCATCTGTTCTGCCCAGAAAC
The DNA here is from genome assembly GCA_034641835.2 of Pinus albicaulis. Lineage (NCBI taxonomy): Eukaryota > Viridiplantae > Streptophyta > Pinopsida > Pinales > Pinaceae > Pinus > Pinus albicaulis. The sequence goes on along the minus strand of CM076579.1, from coordinate 1,495,779,079 downwards.
CCTCTGGAACCAGTTTGAGTGGTAATGGGCTGTTTCTTAAAATATTGGTGGTAGTATGCCTTGCCCATAGTTTCATGACTTTATTCTGTATAGTTTGTATGATTTCCGAATAATGTGTGTGCATGTGTTGGTGGGAGAGGGTGATATATCAATAAATTGGAGGATCATGTGCTGATAAATTCTGTTTTGTGTAGCTTCGGGAGTTGGAGAGGGGTGTTGATATTCTTGTTGCAACTCCGGGACGGCTTGCAGATCTTCTTGAGAGGGGCAGGGTTTCACTTTCAATGGTGAAATATCTGGCCCTGGATGAGGCAGATCGAATGCTTGACATGGGTTTTGAGCCTCAAATTCGTAAAATAGTTGAACAGATGGATATGCCATCGGCTGGGGAAAGGCAAACATTGCTGTTCAGTGCTACATTTCCAAAAGAAATACAGGTAAAACAGCATTCAATCAGGTTTTCATCATTAGGTTTTTTATTCAGTTTCAGTAATATTCCTTGGGAAGAGATCTTTTTGTGGTAATGTTAATTTTGATGGTGTTATCACTCTATATGTTGTCATGTCTACATATTAATTATTCATCAAATTATGAAATATACTTGAGCTTATAATTTCTGTGATATTGTTTGACCCAGCCAATTTAAATGTTGACTATGAATCTTTTTATTTATAGGAGAGCTTGTATATTCAATTATATTATACTTTTTGTTTTTTGCAGAGGTTGGCTTCGGATTTTCTCTACAATTATATTTTTCTAGCTGTTGGTAGAGTGGGATCCAGTACAGATCTTATTATTCAGAGAGTTGAATTTGTCCTAGAACCGGAGAAAAGAAGCCATCTAATGGATCTCATCCATGCTCAAAAAACTAATGGGGCTCATGGAAAGGTGAAACAGCTGTACAATACCTGAGGTGTTTTTTGTGTATTCCTACAGTTGAATGAAGCTAATTATTATGTATTTGTAATTTTGCAAGCTTCAGCATGCTTTGACTTTAGTGTTTGTGGAGACAAAGAGGGGTGCTGATTCATTGGAATACTGGCTATGTAACAATGGTTTTCCAGCAACTTCAATTCACGGGGACAGATCACAGCAGGTTAGTTGGTGCTATCTTGCTATTTGTGTGTGGTATTTGCTGAAGAATCCTTCTAATTTATTCTTGATTTGTGAACTATCTTGTCTGGTATAGGAGTCTGTGTGGCTAAAAGAAGAAAAAGAAGCCATCTAATGGATCTCATCCATGCTCAAAAAACTAATGGGGCTCATGGAAAGGTGAAACAGCTGTACAATACCTGAGGTGTTTTTTGTGTATTCCTACAGTTGAATGAAGCTAATTATTATGTATTTGTAATTTTGCAAGCTTCAGCATGCTTTGACTTTAGTGTTTGTGGAGACAAAGAGGGGTGCTGATTCATTGGAATACTGGCTATGTAACAATGGTTTTCCAGCAACTTCAATTCACGGGGACAGATCACAGCAGGTTAGTTGGTGCTATCTTGCTATTTGTGTGTGGTATTTGCTGAAGAATCCTTCTAATTTATTCTTGATTTGTGAACTATCTTGTCTGGTATAGGAGTCTGTGTATATATCCTTTCACACCCATTTCATTATCTTGATTGACTCTTCAATAATGTTTCAAGTATCTATTTTTAGTAGTTTTTATTGGTTATCAACAAGACTGAAATAGCTATAGTAGTTCTTCTAGCTTGAAATATTAATGTTGCCTTTAATCTTGTAGGAGCGAGAACAAGCACTGAGATCTTTCAAGAGTGGGGTAACTCCTATTCTCGTTGCCACTGACGTTGCAGCACGGGGACTTGACATTCCACATGTGGCTCATGTTATTAATTTTGACCTACCAAATGATATCGATGATTATGTTCACCGTATAGGACGTACAGGTCGAGCTGGGAATTCAGGTTTAGCCACTGCATTTTTTAATGAAGGGAACCTATCTATAGCAAAGCCACTCGCTGAACTTATGCATGAATCAAACCAAGAAGTTCCAGCATGGTTACAGAAATATGCTTCAAGGTCTTCATATGGTGGCGGGGGAAGAAATCGGCGATCTGGAGGTGGCAGGTTTGGTGGTCGTGATTTCCGAAGGGATGCAGGCAGAGGGGGTGGTGACCGTTATGGAGGTTCACATGGTAACTTGGGAAATGCATATGGATCACCTGTGACATATGGTGGTTACAGCAATCCTAACTATGCTAGTGCATGGGATTAATGAAGCCACCAAGGCTTGATTGACCGGGTTGAGTTTATAACATGGCAGTGGTATACTGTCCTGAGGTCATGCAGATCTTTTCACTCTGAGATAGAACCTGAAGATTTTGTGTTGCAATAGTAATCTTGCCCTCCAACAGTTTTAAACTGTAGAGATAGAAAGCTGCATGGATTTCACTGGTTTTGTTACGCTGAAGCAACTATGGTCAATCAATTCGTACTCGCAGATAGTAGGTGAGCACAAATTTTGTTGGCTTACCAGTCTTGTGTATAGTAGCTGCCAAAGCTGGAAATTTGAAGGCTTAGATTGCAGTTTTAGCTCTTGATTCTTGAGAGGCACCATCTTCCTTTTGTTACAACAAATTTCGTAGATCTACTTTTTCCATGTCATTTCCATAGCAGACTCGGTTGAAATGCATTAAATGGGATCTGGCATGGTGTATTTTTCAGTCAGGGATCAGGTGGTTGGTTACTCTTTTAACATTTTGTGGGAATATATACACCAGAGGCAGTATATATGTCCTAACATATTCTCGTCTTATGTAAAGTATAGAGATTGACGAATGACTGACTTTTGTTATGATACTCATGAAGAACATATTTGGCCCTTCTTGATTTATCATTCTAGTAAGCACGAGGATTTTCCTGCATGTGTCTGCTGGAACATTGGTCTTCATATCACCTTATATGATACTGATTAGAAGTAATGGTGCAATTGGAGTACATTATCGCAAAATGTACGAGTTCATTTTGAGATGATATGCCAGTTTTTAATGTTTATTTACTGTTTAGTCTATCTGGTTTGGATGTTTATGTACCACTGGGTTGTGTTTTGGTCTATTTTGTGCCATAAGAATTTCTATTAGCTAATGATTAGGGAGAAGATTGGCAAACCAGAACATAGTACTCTTAGAAAAAAAATTCTTAGCTCTGCTAGAAAATTTACATGACTGGGTTTGTGGGATCTACGACGCATTTTTTTTCTTTCAAGAGTCTTTCTAAATGTGTGCTTGTCGGATACAGCACATAAATTTCCCAGTTGCACAGGAAAAGTGTGTACATTGCAACTAAAAAATGTGAACCTGGCTTATTTCTCTGTTTCCCCAATAGTAGAGGATAAATAATAAATAAGGCGGTTACAACTTTTTTCACTGCAATGGTAGTATAAGTTGCAAAATTGATATTTGTATTCCAGCAGCATCTTGTTTTTTGGATTCACTGAACTTTTTTTACAGCAACACCATTTGTTTTTGGGTCGGTAAACCCCTCGTTCTCTTTTCCAAATATCACATTGACTTTTGTAGATAATTTGTGGATTCGTCATAGTCACACAACAACCCTGAATCTTAAGGTGACGGAACATCTCCAATAGTCAAAAGAATTCATCAAACTCGACAAACTACCGGACAAAATAGTGACATCAACTTCAGAAATTCGTCGCTTCAAAGTACTCGAAAAAGCAAAGACTAGTTTCAGAGTACGAAGTGACAGCATATTAGGATTATATTAATACATGCTTAGAATGTAAGGGTTATATTATGTTGAGCTGGGTAATATTAGAACATGGCTAGGGGTTATGTTATCATGTTAGGTGGGTTAGGGGGATTATTTTTTCCGATGTTAGGGTTATATTTATGGTGGATTAATATATTAAAAATAACTTCGTGGATATAATTTAAAAAAAAATTAATGTCTCCCTAAAAATGTTATAAAATCAATTTCAAAATTTCACAATGGTAATGATATAATAAAAAAAATATAAAATCATTTGCAAAATTGAAAAGAAATATGCTAACATCCACGATGAAGTCGTGCCAAGCTTAAATTTTTTTATAAATTTTCATATTCAGATATATATCTTATTATTATTAATATTTTTATAATAATTATAATATTATCAAAATTTCTTAGAAGAAAAATATGTAAATTTTTGATTCTTCCATGCATCATGTTGACATTCCATCAATAATCATGAACCGGAAAGATTAATGATAACCAAATGAGTTTTGATAAGCACTTGTAGAAAAGTCCATAGGGTAGTTGTTCAAAGAATATATATATATATATATATATATATATATGAAGAAATATGAAGAAAATTATGTAAATTTTTCTTTTTCCATGCATCATGTTGACATTTCATCAATAATCATGAACTGGAAAGATTAATATAACCAAATGAGTTTTGATAAGCACTTATAAAAAAGTCCATAGGGTATTTGTTCAAAGAATATATATATATATATATATTTTACAGAGGTAACAACTAAAAATTCAAAACTAAGAAAAAATACATAAATTTAATTTTTATATGCATGCATATGCACAAAGATTAAGGATCTAATTTTAGGGATCGTAAAAGTGCGCATAAAGATTTTTTTTCTATTGAATTTGTTGCGGTGTTTCTTGATTTCAAGAGTTTCCATAATGATTTGAGAGTTTTAAAAGGGAACGAAGACTAAGATTTTAGATCCTCAAAATAGAGGAGATGCATGAAATAAAGTTTATAGGGTTCAAATTTTTTATTTTTATAACTCAATAGATTACGAAACTAAACTTGGAGACCATTTTTTTTTCTTGTTACAAAAATCTTTCCAAGAACCCCATAAATTTTATAACTCAACAAGTCACTAAAGCTATAAAATCCTTTAATGACACTTATTTAATGTTTTATTTCCTATACCCCTCCCAAACCCCTACCCTCCCAAACCCCTAATATTTGTGGACAACCAAAAATACTCAAACTTGGTCACCTAATTGGGGATGTTCTAAGAAAAACCCATGTAGCAAATTTCCCAAATTTGTCAAAGTTTTTTTTGCAAATCATGTCTCAAGTTGGTCCTCTGTTTATGCTTGTGTGACTTGTCTGAATTATAGGTCATGACATGGAGCCTTAACATATTTAACCTGGATATGAGTTAGGCAACACAAATCCATCTCAACATCGCTATGAACAAAATCCATATTTCATAAGTTCTTTTGGCGCTGTATGTTAACTTTCGAGGTTGTCACTCTTACTACATAAGAACCACTATAATTAACAATAGGAAAACCATCATTAACAAAATCAACAATAATTCTTTCTAATTCTTCAAAAATAAAGGTAAATAACAATAATCAACTATTCTAACATTGTATCCCAGATGCGGGTGACAGAAGAAAGGATACATGACAATTGTTTCTCCCACGCCCATGAGGACGAAGATTTGCAACGCAGGCCTTTAGCCAAGGTGGAACTTCATGCTAGCAATCATTCGCATGAGATGAACGAGATCATAGGCACAATGAAGACATACTTGGACAACATCACCCCCTCCAGGCTACCTCTCTGCAACAATCGTTCTAAATGATTACTTGGATTGACACGCTAATAGGCCATAACTCTTCACTTGCGCTCACTCATGAAAATAGTTATGACACACAACTGTGTGCGAGGCACAATCATGTTCTACCCTTTCGCATGTGTTACAGGCTTTTTAAAAGGAAGACCCCTCAGCACAAAGAGACACACAGTGATCTCCTTCAAGATTATTTGTTGTTACAATTCTCGCCCTCCTGCGCGCCTAATCTGTTGTGCAACCCTCCCCCAAGAGCTGCGCAACCCTCCCCAAGAGCTGCGCTGCGCAGAAATACTTGGGCTACGCTTCCCCCTGCTTGTGCATCTTACCTCAGCTCCATCTGTCCTACCAGAGTCAACTTTGGGTGCACCCATTATCTTGCGCCCCTTGACGAGCTTTCCCTTTCAACGCTCCTTCCTGTCCTCTTGTGCTCCTCTCCCGCTTTGCACTTCCCTTCCTGCTGTACATTCCTCTTGATGAGTTTTCCCCTTCAGCGCTCCTCCTTGTCCTCTTGCGCTCCTCTTTGCTTCGCACTTCCATCCGTGGAGGTCAGAGAGGTGCGCTTCCCGGTCGCTACCACCGAGAGCCAAATAATCCCCTGGAGTCTGTGAAGGCTCCTCCTCAGGCAATCTCGTTAGACAGGGCCCCGAACTTGATCAAGAGGAGGCCCCCTCATAGGTTTCGTAGAGAGGCAGAAGTGGACCACGGAAGTCTACCATTGCACATTAGGCGCACCCCTTGCCTCGCAAGACCGAGCTTCTTCCGGCTCAGGAAGATGAGGGGGATGACACCGATGTTTGGATTATGGATTTTGAAGGTACTTGGACGCGCGTCTCTGATGCAAAATATTCGGTGGCTCCCATCTTTCATGCATTGGTCTCCAAGCCTTTGCGTCTACCCATTGATACAGAGGAAGGTGTTGTGTAGGGGTATGTTTGCCCCATAGTGGAGGAAGATCTAGACAACGATGATGACGCCGAAGACTAAGCACTGCGCAACGGCTCAGTGCTTCCTTGTTTTTTTGTTATGCTTGCTATCATCATGGTATTACTAGTTACACTAGTGCTTCATCACATTTTGTAATTTCTTGTTTCATGTACTTTCCGGGCTGGGTTCCTCCACGGAGGTAGCCACTTATCCATACAACAAAGGCTGAGATTGATGAAGTGCAACTTACGAACCCAGAGTGTAGCATATGTATTGTTTACATTTTCGAATTAATATAGATTAGCTTCATTTACCCAAAATAAAAAAAGGAAAAAAGAAGAAAAAAGAAGAAGCAATTTTAACATTGTAAACTTAATGTGGCACATTCATGACGAAACACAATAGGAGGGGTAATAGACGGACTAATAAATGTTATAAAGTGATGAAAATGAGTGTTTAGAAAGGTAAAAATATGACTATGCGGTGGCCCAACATCTTCCCCACACATTCCTTTTTGCATGTACCCATGCAAACATGGTAATGTAGACGACTAGTTGGTGGAGTTGCAATAATATGTACATGGAGTTGCAACAATTTCAAGGATTAACATTTCATGCAAACAACACTTTGGAGTGCGATAATTTTTGGTGGGCATCTTCATCATCATACAATGTCAGTTTATCTACCAAAAATTACAACAAACTATTGCACAAATCTTGAGATATAACAAATAAGTTAACTACATGAATTTCAACAAAATTTGATGTGTATCGACAAAATGTTATTAGTGTAACAACAAACTTTGTTAAACAATTTCTCACAAAGTACAAACTGGATTTTGATATATTTTTGTGAGAAAGTTATGTTATTTTATTGTTTTCTACACAAAAAAATCAGAGCCATCCAATGAAAGGGTTTTGAAATATAAGAAAAACGCTTGCAGGTGACGAGGTTTAATTTCTCAAAAATCATAAATTGGTTTTTGCTGAAAATTTGAAAGTTTGTTCTTATTACTTTAATGCTTCTCTAAGTTACACGTAAATTTGATGCATGGATTTCAAGAAATAAGCAAAATGGTTGTAGGTGATGGTGCTTAATTTCTCGAAAAGTATAAACTAGTTTTGCTTGAAACTTTGTGTTTTTGTTGTATAACCATAATGATTTCATCCTCCAAGTTTCACAACAATCCAATGCACGAGTTGGGAGACATCTTTAGATAAATTTCTGCATTTTTTATTGGAAAAACAATGACCTGAATAATGAGAAATTGCCACCATGTTTTGCAAACATTTCTCCCCACACACATGCACTTTTGCATGTCCTCATGCAAACAAGATCGATTTGTCAACATATGACCAATAACACCCAAGATAACAACATAGTTTTCATTTGGGGTTGTTGTTACATCAATTGCAGCTTGTGGGGATATGAAAACAAATCATGAGTCTTTAGAAGACACTGTTAGAAATGCATTTGCAGAGCTGTAACTAGAATTGTCAGAAAATAATAAATCGCTGAAATTCAGAAAGAATTGAATCTGCGTGCTGAGTGATGTAGAACAACAATGGGTTGGTAAGAGATGAGGGTTGAAACATATATGAAAAACAAATACAAGTTGAACAAAATTAATGTCAAACTCACAATAGTCTTTTATTTGTATCAACTAAATTTTCAACAAATCAAAATGTTTCAAGCTGATCTTTACCTCAGGGTTTACCTTAAAATTTTAATGTTGCCACAGATGTTGAGAAACAAAATCTGAAGCTAAAACAAAGATGTTGTTGAGCTGATCCAAAACAGAGCACTGATGTATAATGAAGGCCACTGATAAATCTTGTTTTGTAGGGGACAACACTTAAGAAGTAATGATAATCACTGTAATGTGATTGTTGAAGTTTTTGAAAGGGTGAAGAGAAAAATTGTTGCTTCCTTGGCTATCCAACAATCTGTTCATTGCCTACCACTATTAGAAAATGAATGAAAGAGTGTTGTTGAATTGCTATAAAATTCTTTTTACCATCGCATCATTAAAGGAAATTTCAGTCTAAAACTGCCCATGAATTTTTCATGTAATTTCCATGTCATAATATGTAAACCAATCAAAATGAGTTAAATATAAAAAGAGGTACATGTAAATATTTTGTAGGAAAAAGAAGAAAAATTATTATTTTTAATTGTATTTTTGACTTATCTTCATATAGGTTTACTCAAATTTCAATTGTAGACACTCATTGGATGCAAAATTAAATTCCACATCCAACGGGTATTCATTATGCATACTTTTGAGAAGACCCATTTTGATAAAAAATTGTAGATACATTAAAAAACATGCATACTTTTGAGAAGACCCTATGGGTCAAATATGCCAATGGAAAATCAGAGAAACAGAGTTTTAAAAGTGTTGATTTATGATATGTGGTCATTATTTTTTCATATGATATTGAAATTGAGTGATTAAATTTTCCTTGTAAACTATACTCATAGGATAATATACGATAGAAGCATGTTTTCAATATCTATCTATTTAGGAATTCAAAAAGTGACTGTTCCAACTATGTCCTTAAGCTGTCTACTATACATCTTGTATATGTTTTGGTCATATTTTTTTTTGTTTTAGATCCAAATTGAGTGATTCAAGTTGGGTTAGAAAGTAGACATCAAGGGCTATCTTTCTTAGAAAAAAGTTTTAAAAATGAGTTGATATGATCTTCCAAAAATATAATTTTCCCATCAATGTAAACCAGAAAATGCTAACACAATTTTATCTTAAGATAATATATATATATATATATATATATATATATATATATATTAGTGTCCTACCCTATTTTTATTGAAGAAAGGAAAATCTCTTTCAACTGTAGGAGTACTTACAGTGAAACCATGTGCGTAACAAACATATATATATATATATATTTTTTACGAGTGGGTTTGGCAGAGCTGACCCTGCGTGACTTGCGTTACAGGGAATTTCGATTCGGCCGCTCACCACCTGTCACTGGGCTCGTACACATCTCTCTCTAGCTCTGTTTTAGTCCTGGGGATTTGAACTCATGACCTAATGTATGGAGCTCGCGTTACAAACGAACTTCACCGCATTTCAATTACCAACTTGCCTACCCCCATGGGGCTATGTGTGTAATAGATATAGAAATGCATTCATGCTCAGATTTGAAGTATAAAATTTAATGCATACCAGAGTATGAAAAGTTAGCTACTTTAATTGATAGGGTGCCAAGCGTTGTCGAAGGATGGAGTAATATTGTGTGCTAACCATTGTTCGGAACCAATATTCAATGTAATTTATGTATACTTGACTCTCTAGTTCACTAAAGAACGCTGGTGTATCTCCCTTTGTTAGGTATGCAGATCCTCCGTAGCTTGTTCATTGCTTTCTTGAATGTTCAATGGATTTGATGACAAGAATGAAATAAATTCCTCGATCTTGGGCTCCAATATCTGCTATTTACTGATGATTTCTTCTCCTTCAAATTGGCAATAACGATTAAAGAAAATTCTTCGGTCTTCCTCTCAATATTGTCCATGAACCTTCCAATATTCACCTTGATGTTGTTGGTAAGTCCCTTGCTGTCCTACTTCTTAAGATACACATTTATTTTTGATAGATGTTTTTCCCATTGGGATGATAAAAGTTTCAACACATCAATAGGGATAGTTGTTACAACATTCGCTGTTACAACCGTTTCAACATTTTCAACAAGATCAATTTTTGCAAGTTTTAACAATGATGATTTCAACAATATCAAAAACCACAACTGTTATGGCATCTGCTGTTACAACATCAACTATTATAATATCCAATTTTATAACAGTTTGAATAGCAACAACAATATAAATTGTTATAACAATTTCAACAATTTTAACTGTAGTATAAGTTGTAACAACAATTTTAAGATAATTTCCAATTATGTGTTGTTCCTTTAATGATCTCTGGATTGGGGCTTCTTCCCAGGGTGAATTCTCTTCTGCATGCTATGTGGTAAGAGGGGATGATCTGAACTTAAAAAACACTGCAACAAAATACAGATATAACCATGAATATAGAGATGGAGTAGAAATAATACTTCATTACATTAATATCAAAGAATTGAAATATGCTTACATACAGAATGGAAATGAACTAGCTCTGGAAATGGTAGCTTATCTCTGAGAAGAGATCTGGTGGCTACTAAACTGTGTTTCAATGAGGCTCAATGGATTTTTTTTCATTAATAAATAATGAGAAACCCTAAACATCAAAAAACCTAACCCTAAAAGATGAAGCGCCAAAATCTTGTGGTACCTGTTGGGTTAAGTTGGAACGTCAACTTCTCAGGGTCGTAAATTTGGCATACGATTTCCGTTGGCTATCATAATACCTTGTATCAAGGATCTTGAAGAGGAGGCCAAAAAATATTAATCAATTAGTTTGGGAATTTTCTGGTCTCGTCGTTTTCCCTAAAAACGTCTTTTGGTCCCTCAAAATGGCTCCAGAAGTTTGGGACTCAAAAAACTGCCAAAAATAGTAAGTTGTGCTAAAATTAAAGAAACTGAAAAGAAACAATGGTGGGGGTCTATGTCGAATAGGCGGGTGGCCACCAATATACACCTAGATCAGTGTTCCCCCCTTATGAAGCAATGGTCCCCATTGCGTTGTGTATCCATGAAATAAGAACACTTCCACTGAACTTGGTCCCTGGTGAGCCAATTGCCTTGGTGCAGGATTTGACCAACTTTTAAAACCTGATACAGTTGAATCCTTTGTTGAAATTTTTTCTTGATCTACATGTCCATGATCTGATTAGTTGTGGTCTATTCCATGCAATATGGGTTTAGCTTTGTTGGTGTGAGTTGTTCTACAATGTCTCACGTGTCCAATAATGGTGGAAAGTATGGCTGAAGGCGGTCCACATTGAACACTTGGTGCAAGCCAAAGAATGGGGGAATGCCAAGTTCAAAAGAATTGTCTCCCACAACCTTAGTGATGGTGTAAGACCCATATCAGAGCAGGCGAAGCTTGGAGTGGGTCCCAATGAGAATCCTTCTGCAAATGTAACCAAAATTTGTCAACCACCTGGAACTTTTGAGGCACCTGATGTTGATCCTAACATTGTTTGTACTTAACATTGTATCTGTCCAATATGTCATAAAAATTTTGGCGGATGTGATGAATGCACTCAATGAAGCTGTTAGCGTTGTCAAATTTAGAATGGACATGATCCGAATATGCTTGAGTATTTGAAAAATGGTATGATCACGTCATTGAGACATAATGGCTGGAATCCCAAACCCACCTGAAAGGGGATGTGACCAGTTGAGCTATGGAGATCTATGTTGTCACTATGCTGGACATAGAGAAGGCTTTCATCCCACATGCATGGATGCTTCGAGTTGTACATGCGCATAATGTGTACGATATCTCGTTGTCGACCTCTGTTTGAACATTAGTTTGGGGGTGGAAATCCGTGGATTTAGTGAGCTTGGTATCCAACATCGACCAAAGACTTGACCAAAATACCAAAATGTACATAGGAACATGCTGTCCCGATCTAAGATAATGGACTGTGGGATCCCAAAGTGTACCCACACTCATTCAAAGAAAATCTTAGCAGCAACTTCTGCTGTGATACTCTTCTTTTAGGCTGCCAGAATGACCATCTTAGAGAATCTGTGGAAGACCATGAAAACATAGTCGTTACCATGATTATTAGAAGGGAGTTTCGACATGTAATCCATGGAGATGGATTCCCAAGGTTGATTAGGAGTAGGAAGAGGAGTATATAGGCCTTGCTTCTTCAAGGTTGGTTTGGAAATGATGCAGGAAATGCAGGATTTGATGTACACTCCAACATCCTGTCAAGGGTTTGACCAATAAAAAAACTTATGTAGTACTGCCACTATTTTCTCTACCCCAAAATGTCCAGCAACCCGAATGTAGTGTGCTTCTTAAATCATCTTGGCACACTCACTTGAAGGAACACATAGATGTCCTAGGTGGCATAATAGTGCATCCTAGAAGTGATAATTTGGAACTTTCTTTCCTTCCAAGAGCGTCTGGTATGCGTTGCCGAATTTTGGATCACTCTTGTAAAGAGTCGGCAACCCCGAAGTCTCATGCTCGCAAGAGTCTAACACAGTGGTCAACGTGATGACCGACGGTCCATTAAGGCAATATGCAAGATTTTTGGTGCTTACCTTATTTTACTTAATGTTCAAATGGAACTATTTCAGGTATGTGTACCATTTATGATGAAGATCATTCTGCAACTTCCCCTGTGTTTGTATGAACTGCAGGGGTTGGTGGTCTGTGTGGATGACCATTTCCTTCCCCAGAATGTAATTTTTCCATTGTCGGCAGGCTTGCACAATGGAATACATCTCTTTTCCATAGGTGGGATACTTTCAGACTGTGTCTGAAACTATCTCATTGTGATATGGCACTGGATGCCCTTGTTGAGTAAGAACTACACCAATCACATAGTCAGAGGCATTTGTCTCAATCTCAAATGGTTTTTGTAGGTCTGGTAATGTGAGAATTGGTGCAGAGTAGAAGTGATGCTTCAACTTGGAAAATGAATTATGTTGGGATTCAAACCAAATGAAAATTTCTTTTGCTTCTCCTTTGGTGACTTGAATCAAAGGCTAAGTGATATTAGAGATTCCCAACATGAACCTGCAGTAGAAGTTGGAAAGACCTAGAATGTTGCGGAGCTCTGTTAGAGTGGTTTGGGATGTCCAATCTTGAACGAATTGTATCTTGGCTGGTTCCACATTCACACCCCGCTCATCAATGATGTACCCCATATATTGAACCTGGGTCACACCAAAAGTGCATTTCTCCAAATTGGCACACAACTTGTGTTGTCGTAGGGTTTGGAGGACTTGACGAATATGGTGGAGGTGCTCTTCCCAAATCTAGCTGAACATTAAGATGTCATCCAAATACACCACCATGAATGGTTTGGTGAAAGGTCATAAGATATCGTCCATAATCCTCATGAAGGTTGCGAGCGCATTCGTCAACCCAAAAGGCATGATCAACCATTCGAAAATGCCCTCCTTGGGTTTGAAGGAAATTTTATACACATTAGAAAGTTTGATTAGTACCTAGTGATAGCTGAAATTCAAGTCAATCTTGCTGAAATATTTGGCCCCCTTGAGCTGGTCCAGAAGGTCATTGATCCATGGGATTGGATACCTATTCCGGACAATGATCTTGTTTAACGCCCGATAGTCAATACAAAGTCTCTAGGTTTTGTCCTTCTTATGCCAACTAACACGATCTAATTCCCACAAGGTGATGCTTGCCCTGATGTGTCCTTTCAACAACAACTCATAAATATTCCTCTTGATTTTAACATTCTCCATAACAGAGCGTCGATAGATTGGTCCATTGGGTGGCAGGGCGCCTGGGGTCAGATCGATGGAGTGCTTTAACTGACAATGTAGAGGTATCCTTGTGGGTGAGGTGAAGATGTCCCTGTACTCCTCTATGGAATTGTCTATTTGCTGCTGCCACGCGGGGGAGCCCTGTCTCGAGGCTGTGGCCAAAATCTTCTTCTTTCCCTGAGGGAGAATCAAGAAAAACAAATTTCTTGGTATGGGAAATTATATTAATGCATTGCTTCATAGTGACCAAAGAGATGGAAGTAGACGGTGCCACCTCTGGTATCCTGTACAACTTATTTCCCAAATTAATAATAATAGTGTGTGACCTAGACTCATACAGAACATGTTGCTTCCACAAGTACGGTTGGAATAATAATACATCACAAACTTCAATAGGAGCAACATCACACAATACCTCATCTGTGAAGGGCTTGATGTTGTAGGGAAGACGACACTACTGGCTGAAGCGAAGATATCGTCCTTAGTGAAGCCACCCGTTGGTGTACGACTGCAGGTGTGCTGTGGTCGGTAGGACCAACTGCTTCACAAACTCCGCTGAAATGAGTTTATTTTGGCTCCCGCCATCGACAATGCACTGCAATGGAGAACCCTTCACCCAAATCTGGGAATGGAAGAGGCGCTCCCCCTCCACATCAATAATCCAATTCCCTTTTTCAATCCCCTTGTCGGGTCCGACTCAGAGTCGGAACATGCATTTGATTCCGAAGCCTTCATCTCGGTCACCAGTGACTGCTTGGCCCAACACTCACTCATGTTGTGAGTGAGGCTCGTATGTAACGCACACCAATTTCCTATGTCCATATTTGTCTTCATGGTGTTTTTATTTGCTTCTGGCTTCGATAAGTTGTCCTCAGTCACCCCGCCATGGCTTTGTCCTTTGTTCTGCGGTTTGGGCGTGCCTTTCCATTGATTCAAATTCACAGATCCAAAGTCTTGCTTCTTCCTTTTAAATTTTTGCTCGATCTTGGCAGCATATCGGTATGCTGTACCAAGCGAGGAGATGTCGAGGAACTCTGTTTCCTCCTGAATGTAGCTATGAAAAAAACTGCGATACTTGAGTACCAAATGTTTCTCCAAATCTTTGATGCCAAACTTTTTGCGCATAGTATGGAACATATTCATCAAATCATGCACATCTTGATCCCTTGGCTGTTGCAGCGTACTCCATTGTATGTAATTGTCCTCATAGCTCCCCATGGGGCAATATTGTTCCTTGATGGCATCTCAGAAAGAATTCCAAGTTGTTTGGGATGAAAAAAGTGAGGGTTCTCCCTCGTCCCTCTATTCGCAGTAGGTTTCCATATTGGAAAAATCATGAACTGAAAATATCCTTCCAACATATTTAACCATCTATCTACGACATCTGCATTTATATGGCCTTCAAATGTGGGAATGTCAAAGTTTACTTGTACCTTGAAGGGAGTGGTGCCTCTAGAGTCACTGCCGAATGAAGATGTGTCGCCTTTGGGCATCCGCTGAAGGATATGGGAAAACTTGTCCATCATCGCGTTCCTCTGTCGCTCGAGGGATGCTTAGAGAAATATTTTGAAATGATCTAATGCTCCCTCATCTTCCTTTTCTTCTGCCATGGGTCCGGACCATCAGGGTTTGCGAGGATGGTCTAGCAAAGGTTCAACCATTTCGAGCCATAACTCTTTATACCTTGACCTCATTGGAGACATGCAAATAAAAACAAAGAAAGAGAAAACCTGACTCTGATACCATTGATCTAAACTTAAATAGGAACACAACATAATACAAATATTACCATAAATATAGAGATGGAGCAGAGATAAAACTTTATTTCATTAATATAAAAAAACTGAAATATGCTTACAGATAAAATGGAAACAAAATAGCTCGAGATATGGTAGCTTATCTCTGAGAAGAGCTGTGGTGACTACATCCCTCTGAAATATGTTTTTTTTTTTGTAAGCTTAGTAGTTCCTCCTTTTTCATTCATTTAAAGAAATCATGTTACATTGATAATGTTCATGGCTTGACCTCAATCTTCCCGTTCGGGAAACCAGTTCCGTTGGACATCTATACGAGTTGAATTCCATCCAAAATATCAAAGCTATGAGTCTATCATACTTAGCCATTAAGCCTCTATTGTCTGAAAATTGTAAAACTGGATAGTAACACTAATTATAGACACTCCTCCTATCGACATATACATGATTATAATCAAAATTTGACAAAACTACAAAATAAACAATATTGACAACATCTATCATAAATAGTCCTCAAAGGACTCTACTGGAGCCAGGTCCTTAGCACTGGATCCCATAATTTATGACAGAGGTGGGAATCTGAGTTTCTTTTCCATATGCCCCAGTCACACATCATGTTGCTGAATTTGAAATTGGACCAATTGGAAATCCTTTTTCATTTCTTGAAGTTCCGGGTTTGTTTTGGCAATTTTGGATGAGTGTACAATCACCTTTTCCACGATGCATCACATCATACAATATCAATGGAACTTCTATTAATATTGTGAGAGCCCGCCTCTGGTATTTTCCGAGATCGAGGATCAATTGGATCCAATCCCCCTCTCGTATACTCGGTTCTGCTTGTTGGCCAAGCTCTTCCTCCCATCCTGCAATCAACTGGAAGACCCGGGCATGGGTTTCATAAATGTATGCTTGGGCCACTGCTTTGATATGGTGGTTGCATGGTTTTATTCCAGCCCGTTGAGGGATGCATGAGGTTGATCCTCCTCGCTTCTCCCGAGGGTTGGCCTTGCATTTGCATTAATTTCCTCCCACCCATCTTTCCTTCTTCACAGGTGCCATCTCCTTTATGCTTGTAATGTTCCCATTTTAGCACATGGCTAAATGGAACATTAGAATTTTGATTTTATATTATTGCAGCTAAATAAATGGGTAAGGAGGCCCATGATTATGAAAAACATCAATAAAATCCCTCACATTATGAAAGAAGAGCATTATTGGAGCTTGTTTGCACACTCCATGTGTGAAAAGGGTTAATGGCAAAGAGGGCTAGGTCATGTTGACCAAGTCAAACTGCACAGTAGATGGAGGTGTGGCTTGCTTGGGAAGCCTACGAAATTGCATGAGGAGGAGAAAACCCTAATGTGTGGGGTCCATGGCTAAGGAGCCTTCATTGGCATAAAAGGAGGGGAAATCAACCATTTTGAGCTAGCTTGGATATTTTGAATTTCTTTCCACAATTGCGCACTGTGATAGCTGTGCTACTCAGCACAAGGGATTTCTTGTTCAAGAATTCCCTCCCTTCTTGAGAAGCTCTTGAAGGTTTTATTTTCATCTTCTCCACATCTTGGCTCAAGGCCAAAGCTATTCCTTTCAGTGCAGTGATTCTTGCAGCAAGAGCCATTGTGTTGCTAGGGTTGCAGTGGAGGTTCTCACACCATCATTCGCTCAGATTTCAGAAGAGGAAGCTTTTATGCATCTGGGATATCATTAGGGGAGACATCAGCTCCATTTCTCATATCTTGGCAGGAGGCCAAACTCTTCCCATCATCTACAGCGCAGTTTCTCTCCTTGACTGCGCAGTTGTTGAGTGCAATTGTAGTGAGGCGTTGCACCGACAATTTGGAGAGTGATATCTTTGGTGAAAGGATCAACCTTTCACTCTATATTTCCATTGGAGGAGGTCTATACATTTTATGTAGCATTATTCAGCCATCTCCTTCAGGTTCTCATTTTAGAGTAGCAGCTACTCTAGCTACTCCGACATTTTTGTAGAAATGCCATTTTGTATGTATTGTAGCCAATCCCTTTAGGGTTTGTTTATTATAGTTTCCAGGGGTTGAGATCCAGCTCCCCCTTCTTTATTTTAGCTTATTATTGCCATATCTTCATTGTGTCATTATTTTGCAGCAGTCTTCCTTTAGTGACTGCGTAGTCATAGTTGGGCATAGTATATGTAGCAATGTATTTCATGTTCATTGTACTTGTGTCTTCAGAGAAGGAGTTGCTTCAGCGTGAGTGATCATTTCCTCAATATCTTGTACACATTTATGCTATCATATTATTAATGAGAAGACTATGAGGGTTTATTGCATTTTTTGAAGTTTCTGCACTCACTGCTATTTTCAGCGCATGCTTGTGTATTGCTGTAGCTCATCTCTTGTGAGAAATATCTTCCTGAAGGAAGAAATATTTTCATAGCTATAGGCAGAGTCTGAGTAAGGGCCAGGAAGCCTCCGGTTCTCATCCTCTCTTTAGAGATGAAATAACTGGTAAAATCCCTCTTAGTCCATCTCTGATATAGCCTTGTTAATATTTCTGACAAAGGAACATTTTAGTGGTGAAAAATTCTGCTGATTTCCATTTCGGGACATTACAGTGGTATCAGAGCATGATATTTGGCTCAACCTGTGGCTTCAAGCCAAAGTGCTGAATCCCTGAAGGAGGAAGATTTTAAACTCTATAGACAGAGTCTGCAGATGGCCAGGTAGCCTCTGGATCTCATTCTTTGTTGAAAGGTGACATATCCACTAAATTCCCCTGCAGTCAATCTCTGGAATAGATTTTTGATATTCCTAAGAAGGGAACTTTACAGCTGTGCAACCCAAGATAAAATACCACTAGAAGGAGAAGCTCCTCATTTGAAAGAGGAGATGTACAGAGAAAACAAAGAAAGAGGAATGACAGAAGAGGAGGTTTCCCTTCTTCTTTTCCAGACCCTGGAGGGTATCATTGAAGACCTTGAAAAGAAAAATAGGGAAAATTGGAGAGATTTTCTGAGAGGGTTTGTGGAAAAAACAAGCCCTAGCTATTATCATGATGGGGGTGAGCATTCAGCCACACATGCAGATCCACAACGCAGTTCATTGTCCACTTGCACAGCCGGAAGGATGGAGAAAGGAGATGAGGCCATTGGAGGAGCAGCGCTGCAACTCAAAAGTATGGCTCATGGTTTATGGTTTGGAAATTATATTTTATGCTATCATGCAAATAAAGAATCATATGATGGATTCACTAAAGGGTTGGTGAGAGAGTTTGATGAAAATCATTGTGAATCTCTTTGTAACATAACATCAAACACTTTGCATGCATTGGAGAAAACCATGAAACAAACTCCATTCCATATTTCTGAAAGGGATGAAAATGTGTATGATGACTTGCTAAAGGCAAGGTCCCTATTATATGAAGGGCACTCTTCTATTAGTGAT
The DNA here is from genome assembly GCA_034641835.2 of Pinus albicaulis. NCBI lineage: Eukaryota > Viridiplantae > Streptophyta > Pinopsida > Pinales > Pinaceae > Pinus > Pinus albicaulis. The sequence continues at coordinate 1,495,760,014 of CM076579.1, read as the reverse complement.
AATGTGGAGATCCCTCTTTCAGAAGAAGACCAAAATCCATGGTCTCTCATTAAAAGGGAGACATGCTCATATATTGATGAAGAGAATGTGCATGACAGAATCCACAACGCTGTCATATTGGAGGAAGATCCATCACCAAATGAAGATGAGAAGGGAGCCATTGCTTCCATGGGAGGATTCCTTATTTCTATTCAAGGGATTCCAAGTATTTTAACGTGTGGGAACCTTGACACAATTCCGGAGTCATTTGCAACAACTTGTGGGAATTGTGAGATGGAGGAGGAAGAGAAGGATTAGCATCAAGGGTTGATACACCCTTATTTATTCCGGAGAGTCTTTGCACATGGGAGAAACACTATACAACGTAGTGAAGAGAGGGACAAATCAATCCTCTTATACAGACAGTCCACTTCCAAGCTTGATGTCTCACTATATGGAGGCATTCCACCTAAGAGGCCACCTGACCTAGAGTTGATGAGAGGCATCTTGTCAGTTGGTTCACCACTCTTGGATTCTGGAGAGGTGAATACTTTGGAGGAGTCCAGCATAGCGTATGGAGTTTGGGATAGACCCAAGGAAGAGAGAGACACTCTCTCATTTTCAGCATCAGCCACTCTCATTAGTTATATTGCGTCGACAGAGTTTGTTGCAGGGATGGAGGATTGCATCTTCATGATGCAGGATGACTTCTACACATATTTGATGACGAGGAGGATACTTTCTTTGGGGAAGGACTCTTTCACACATGGGAGTAGATGGAGGTTACTCATGCTTACATTGCCCAGGATCGGGAAATTCCTTTTGGATGACAGTTTCTTATGGGAGACTAGCTTCCTAGGATCACCATTATTATTTGAGCATGAGAAGCTACATGATTGGCATGGCACCATTTTGGAGGATGAATTTGGCATGAGGGGATGTCAAGGTAGTAGGTAGCAGCGTGATGGAGCACCACATTGCAGAACACCAACGCTGTCTATGTGAAGGATTGATCCAGGATGGAGAACTCAGCTTTTGGTTGAGTATTCCCAGGATCTTGGTGCATGCATGTTTCTTGATGACCAGGAGGGACATGACATATACATGGTGGATGATGTGGTCATCTATTGTTATGGCAGGGTCTTCTTGGCTAGAGTTTCTCGTCTCAAGGAGAAATTATTGCATGAAGCACATATGGAATTTCTAGCTATGCACTATGATGCATACTTTTCTTTGCTAGAAGAGTTCATTCAGGAGGGCATTCAACATGATTTATATTAGCATATGGACAGATGCATAGCCCGGAATATTTTTGAGAGGTTGGCACAACCATTTCCCTACTCATTTGAGGTGAGGGAGAGCATTCAGATGAGCCATTTCAGCTCAAGGACCAGAGTACATGGTAAAGAAGGTATATGTTCTCATTTTGGTTTACCTTTCTTTACATTATATGAGTAGCTTGATGAGCTAAGGATGATCACATCTCCTTATGCTCCTTATTATGATGTACTTGTGGTCCATTGCAGCAATGGGAGTGGCTATTTTTATGATGGTTTGTGGGGGAAGCCACATATCTCTTGGTGTGCACCATTGGCACCAATTTGTACTTTAATATTTCCATCTTATGAGATGTTTGTGGCAACTAACAAGTGGCTGGAAAAGCACTTGTTTTTTTTAGTTTTGATGCAGGCAGGAGGTTCACTGCGCTGTTCCCATGAGTATAGCAGTGACCCACTCTCTAGTTGTCTTATGACAAGTTGTTTTCATTGCATATTGCTTCCTTGTGTTGCTGATGGTTGTACATTCAGAGGGAGCACTACTTGGAGAGTGTCAGAGGTATGGGGAAAACCCATTGGGAGTATGATTCTCCCCATTATACATGCTTTATGTTTTAGGAGAAACAATGGGCACACCATGATTGCCATGTCACTATTTTTCTCTCCATATAGGAGGAGCTATTGGGAGAGAATGTGTTATTGGAGGAGGCACTTCATGGTTGATTTATTTTGTGGGGAGGCTTGGGCCAATTGTAGAGGCCATGACATTTCATCCCAATATCAGCAACCTCCTCATACTTATCATAAATGGAGGGAGAAACTGCTTGGATGGAAAAATATAAACTCTCCATTCAACCCCAACATATTGCATAGATCCGGGGTTGAGAACTGCTTTGTTGAGCTACTTAGGATGGCTCATTTCCCCTGGATGATTGCATGGGTGAAGGATTCACTCATTGGGAATAAGACTTCCCATGTTTTTCATCACTCCTACCTTGAGGAGGCCATTGAACCACAAGGAGATTTCCACTTGCACCTTCTATTATCTCATGATGTATTCTTTGGTTCTACACACTTGGAGGGATACATGGAGGATATATTTATTGCATACCTTGATGAGCTATGGTGGGGTCTATTGATGAGGAGACCACAAGAAGAGGGGGAGAAATTTTATTCTCTCTATGTAGTTGCTTGAGGACAATCAACATGTGGGAGGGGAGGACTGTAATGTTCCCAATTTTAGCCTCAAGCTAAAATGGAACATTATAGTTGGCATATTTTTATTTTGTTAAATAAAATGGGTAAGGAGACACCTTAACCCCTTTTGATGGAGAAATAACACTCCTTGTCATTTTGACCAAGTCAACTAAAATTGTCTAAATACATTGCACCTACTTGGACAGTGCAGTTTTAGTGGAGGCTTCACTTGCTTGAGCTAGAAGCAAGTGTGAATGGGACCCATGGTGAGAAAGGTTCCTTTGCTTTATAAAGAGGAGATGGCAGCCCATTTTGATATGCATTGGCTTATCATTTTCGTTGGGTCTGCAAGACTTGCATCCCTGGGCCATTTAGCAGGGTTTGCGGTGTTCTTCACCCAAGGGTGTTCCCGGTCAGGAATCCCTACCTCTTCCTCAAGGAAGGAGAGGGTTTGGAATTCATTTCCTCATTCCAGAATTTGGCCAAGCTTCTCTCTTCAGCTACAAGATTATTTCTGCAGCAGATTAACGTTGTGTTGCTGGGTGCAGCAACATAGGAACTTATAGAGCCATCCGTTGGATTATTCTTCAGGGGAGATCTTGCATATTATTTGGAGGAGCAGCTGAGGTGACACCCAGACTTATTTTCAGATCTTTGGGACTAGGCCAAACACTCACCATCTCTCACAGCGCAGTATTGGGCAGATACTGCGTTATTTTCAGAGGCAATTGCTGGGAGGGCCATTTGAGCTCATCAGGAGGATTGTTCTTGAGTAGAGGGATTATCCTTCTGCTGAAGAGAATTATTAGAGGAGGGCATCACTATTTTAGATCTTCCATAACCTCTTCATATATTTTGATTCAGTTGCAGTGACAAGTCAGATTGTCACATTTGTACATTTTCCGACATTTATAGCAATCTCTCCTAGATTGGCTAAGAAATATTGTATTGGAGCCCATTCTTCTATTCTTGGGCATTTATTTCTATATTTCAGTCATATTTCATGTATTGATATCTATAGCAGCAACTACACTCCTAGAGATAGCACTATCACTGCTCTCTGGCGTTTTATGCAGTTGCTGCATCTCTTGTATCTCATTGTTTACTCATTGGAGGTGGATTCTCATTAAATGAGGGGATTATTCCTCATCATATTTCTGTCTATTGTTGCTGATATATCAATGTACATGATGGCTGTAATATATTTCATCTTTCATTGTATTTAGTTTGGCAGAGTTTGATGATTATGTTCATGTATTGCTGTAAGCTCTCTATTTGAGCATTTTCCGAGAGATCTACTTTTGGGAGATCTGTATAAGCCTTCTAGGCTTATTTATTTGGGCTCATCTTTTGGAAGAGGAGTGTTTTATGAATTAAAAAGGGGATCTCAACCCCATTTTTTCTTATTTTCACATTGTCTTCCTTATACAGCGTCCTTGAGGACAAGATTGCAGAAATTTCCCATGGTTTTGGGGGATGATGGTTTTCGGCCCCTGGTATTTTGTAGATCCGGTCAAGGGAACTATGGTTATGTTATAATCCAGGGTTGATGGATTGGGTTTTATGTATGCTTCGACATGTATATATATGTTTTTTAAAACTAAAAGGAATATAATTAAAAATCACGCTGGTCGTCCCGATTTGGGATCCACGGGAAAATCTTTGTGTTTATCTGTTTTATGTTTTATGCTCTCGCTATTGTTTATTTTATATTTTAAGATTCGTTTGTAGATAATTTCTGTACAGGGTTAAAACCTACAAAACTCCTGTGGGTGAGCGATTCCTCCACCTATTAGATCTTGGTACCATTCCATAACAAATGAAATCACATAAAATTCTGTTGAATTTAAAATTTTGAAAAACATAAAGATGGGCTACAGTCATTGCTGTCATCCCAGGTGGATACAGTGTGTGAACCCCGCCCAAATAAATTCCCCCAACCCCAGAGTAGGTCGCGTATTTCATAAGCCATTGGATCCAGGCCGAATCCGCTTCAACTTGCATATACCTATAAACCCATCTTGACACCCAATAGAACTGGCTCAACACCCACAACCATGTACATAAATAAACTAACGAAGCATTCCATACACCCAGTGAAAACTTCCCAATGTAAACAATGAAACATTCCCAATACACGCATTGGTGTGTACCTTCCCAATGCACATTGTGGGAACTTATTATATATATTAGACCCATTATCGACGGTAGAGTACCAAATGTAAGAGAGAACTATTTCACACCAGCAAGGCCAATCCAATTCCCACTAAACCCATACATTTTTATAAGTTAAACTCTAACCATTTAATAGATAAGGGATAGATTTCATGATTTTTATTTCTATTTTCCACCAGTTCCATTCTACACAAGTAAGGAAGAAACCAGACATATCCTAGAGCACCAGTATATCATGATGCTGCCCAATGTCGTCTTAAGTGATGGCACACTTTTCCACCCACCCCATCCTCTCCTTCATTTCGCCGCCTGACGCCACTTCTATCAAGCTTTCCATTTCGGCGCCATGACCTCCCCTTCGCATGATTACCCATCATTTAAATTACTGTGACCCCAAGTTGGGTAGGTTCTCTGAACGCACCCTGATCGAGGGTCTTGGTTATTGTTTTCTGCATGGTATTGTTCCCTTTTTCTGTCTTAGATTAGTATGCATGCCAACATTTCCAAAATATCTGGCATATTTTCAATCCACGAGGCATCCAAAGTTTTCCCCATGTGGCTACATCCCCAGTTTGCTAGGAAATTTTCCACTCTATTTCCATTCTGGCGCACATGGGAGGGGATAATGTACTCTAAATTCATTAGGAGGTTGCTTTTCTCCTCCATCAGGTGAGACGTTCTCCAACTTAGGCTAATCTTCTCCCATTTCGTGCCCTGATTCATATTTTTGATGACTTCAATAACTAGCGTAGAGTCTCCTTCCACAACTATATTTCTGATGCCTTTCCTATTAGAAATTACGAGCCCCTGCTTTACTGCATGTAGTTCAAATTCATTGTTGCTATCATATCCACAGTCCGCTGCATACACATGCTTTTCCTGGCCTTTACAATATTTGAAAACCCCTCGATAAGACGCGTCTCTCGTGTTTCCTTTGGATTCCCCATCAGAGTTAAGCTTGAGGAAAACTTGGGGGGGAATGGAACTCATCAGGGGATATTTGGGTGCTAATCTGTAGCTTCCAGGAAGTAGGGGCCAACAATTGGGGGTTTACGTTTAGAGCCCTTAAAATGCAGTTCTCATGGGGAGGTCCGTTCTAGCCGTCCGGGTGCCATTTCTCTACTAATACCATTTCTCAGATGCTTTGGATAATATAGTTCCATAATTTTGATTGAGGGAGGCTTGTGTTCATGAAAATACTTCTATTCCTTTATTTCCATTTCATCCACATGAGGAATCCTGGAGCAAGGCCTTCGACTCTATTCAAAACCGGGCTTGAGAATATATCGCCTCTCCATATTTCTAGAGTGTTTTTAATGCTAGTATTATGCCGAATTAATTGACCAAATAGAATTATCATATTATACCACATTTTGTTTGCGAAGGGGAATATGTTGAGGATGTGTTCTTGATTTTCTGCATTTTATTTGCACATAACACATAGGGAGGGTCCATAAAACCCCCTTTTTTGAAGCTGATCCCATGTTAGTATCCTTTTACAACATACCAACCATAGAAATGTGCAACCTTAGGCCATAGTTGTCCCTGCCATATCAACTTCTTCCATATTTGGGCTTCATGTCCTTGAGCTTCCCCACTGAATAAGCAATATGCTTCATTTATAGTGAATGTCCCTTTAATGGAATGACCCCATATTAAAATATCCCTTCCTTCCTTCTTAGTTATCTTCTGGGATTTCATTTCTCGTGGCAGTGTTATCCATTTATCTGTCTTCGATGGGCTTAGCCAGTATTTTTTTTCCTTCCATTTCCTCCATGTACTCTCTGTCTTCATTTTCCAGAAATCTCCCACGATTGTTTGATGATGGCTATTAGTGTATATAAAGAGGTCGGCCATGTATTGACGACTGAAGAGCTTTGGTCTTTTCTTCCAATATTCTTGCCAAAACAGGGACCTTTCCCCGTCACGTATCTCCCATAAAATGTGGGAGCGTATTAGGTCTTGATTTGATGAGGCTAGGTTCCAAATTGACGAGCCTTTTTTCCTGTTTATATTTCTGAAGGTTGCATCCTGCGACGTGGGAATTTGGTACTTCTTTGTCCAAATAGTTTTCCATATGTTGCGCCCTCCTTGTATTCATCTCCACCATATCTTCACACCCATGACTTGATTTAGTACATAGGGGTCTATGAGTCCCAAACCACCTGACAGTTTCGGTTGCACCAGTTTCTCCCATGAGACTAGTGCCTATTTATTTACTTCTTGAGCCCCTCTCCATAGGAAATATCTATATGTTCACCATACTGGAGCATACCGACTTTGGAGCTGCCAATCTCGACAATTGGTAAATAGGTATGGCTTGTAGCACTTGTAGAAATTATACAATATGCATGTATATCTTGGATTCACCTGATCTAACAATATGCTAAAGTTAAATACTGAATCGCTTCTACAAATCTTTGCAA